>PYAF01006223.1:51055-66913 GCA_007407185.1 Glycine tomentella | reverse complement strand
TGATCCCATCACTGATATTCAAGAGATACCTATTCTATTCCAAGGGTTTTATCCAGTTACTCATATATTAATAATAATATCGAGACAAAATATGAAACAAGATAAAGAGCGCTTATAATTTATTCATGACAACATTGAAAAGTATATGTACGTCCTAATCTAAAGATTGTCTCTAGGACATCCATATACTAACACTTTGGAGGAGTTAATCCAGCTAAATGATTAAGTGGTTAAAGAAAAAGAGGAACAAATTACTGAAGCAAGTCAATCAACACCAGCCCAAGAGCCAAAAGATTGGAGAACTACTAGAGATCTCTCTCTTGACAATATCATTGGTGAAGTCTCAAAGGGAGTATCTACAAGATCTTCATTAAGAAATCTCTGCTGTAATATGGCTTTTGTTTCACAAATAAAACCTAAAAATATTGATCAAGCCTTAATTGATGAACATTGGATGAATGTCATGCATGATGAATTGAATCAATTTAAAAGAAATGAAGTTTGGAAACTTGTTCCTAGACCTTCTTCTCTTAAACCTATTGGCACTAAATGGGTTTTTAGAAACAAACTCGATGAGAATGGAATCATAGTTAGAAACAAAGCTAGATTGGTTGCAAAAGGTTACAACCAAGAGGAATGCATTGACTATGAGGAAACCTTTGCACCAGTTGCAAGGTTGAAAGCCATTAGGTTATTGCTTGCATAAGCATGTTTAATGGGTTTTAAACTTTTTCAAATGGATGTTAAAAGTGTCTTCTTAAATGGATATATTGGGGAGGAAATATATGTGGAGCAACCTCCTGGTTTTACTGATTTCAAACATCCAAATCATGTTTTTAAACTAAGAAAGCTCTCTATGGTTTAAAACAAGCTCCAAGATCTTGGTATGAAAGGTTAAGTAAATTTCTGCTTGAACAATCTTTCATAAGAGGACATGTTGATAAAACCTTGTTCATCAAAAGGCAAAGAAATGATATTTTATTAGTTCAAATATATGTTGATGATATAATCTTTGGTTCAACTAATCAAGTGTTATGCAAAGAATTTTCTACCACTATGCAGAATGAGTTTGAGATGTCAATGATGGGAGAATTAACATTTTTTCATGGACTTCAAGTGAAGCAAATGAAGGATGGAACATTTCTAAACCAAACCAAGTATTGCCTTAAAGTGATCAAAAAGTTTGAAATGGAGAAAAGCAAAGATGCTGCAACTCCAATGGCAACTTCAACCTATCTAGATTCAGATGAAAAAGGAAAGAAGGTTGATTAGTCAAAGTTTAGAGGAATGATTGGATCCTTGCTGTATTTGATGGCTAGTAGACCAGATATTATGTTGAGTGTGTGTTTGTGTGCAAGATATTAAGCAAATCCCAAAGAATCACACTTCGCAGTCAAAAGGATTCTCAAATATCTAAAATCAACTCCAAAAGTTGGTCTTTGGTATCCTAAAGGTGCATCACTTAACATTGTTGGTTATTCTGATTCTGATTTTGTAGGGTGAAAATTGGATAGAAAAAGCACTAGTGGAACTTGTCATCTACTAGGAAGTTCACTGATCTCATGGCATTGCAAGAAACAATCTTGTGTTACTTTGTCAACAACTGAAGCTGAGTACATCATTGCTGGAAGTTATTGTGCTCAAAGTCTATGGTTAAAGCAATAATTGCAAGATTATGGTGTGGAATTAAAAGAAATACCTCTGCTACGTGACAGCATAAGTGCTATCAATATTTCCAAGAATCCAATAATGCACTCAAGGACCAAACATATTGAGATAAGGCATCATTTCCTTAGAGATCACATCCAAAAAGGTAATATCTAAATTGACTTCATTGATAATCATAATCAATTGGCCGATATATTCACTAAACCTTTAACAAGAGATAGATTTTACACTCTTAGAAACATGCTAGGTATCTTGGATGAATCAAATCTTCATTAGCATGATTGTTATGTGCTTATCCATGTGAAATAGCTTCATACTTGTTCCATCATCACATATGCCTTCAATTTTCAAGTTGTGCTGCATAATACACTGTTCATTCTGATAAACTGTCTGTAATAATTGATTACTTATCAAAATAATCGATTAAAATCACTTAAAAAGCCTTTCAGAATGTATTTTGAACTCATGTAATCGATTACAGCATTGAGATAATCGATTAATTGGCCTTCGAAAATATTCCAAAAAGCCAAAGTTCACTGGAATAATCGATTACAGTAAATGGTAATCGATTAAATTGCTGAGAATCTATTTTAAAAATTCAAAACCTTCTGGAATAATCGATAGTGTAAAACAATTTTATCTGAAATTGAAGAAGAAAAATTGATTAAAGTACTCAAGGAACACAAGAGCACAATTGGATGGTCTATATCTGATTTAAAGGGCATTAATCCCTCTTTTTGCACTCATAAAATCTTGATGGAGGATGATATAAAACCAGTGAGACAACCTCAGAGAAGACTGAATCCTACCATGAAAGAAGTAGTTAGAAAAAAAGTGGTAAAATTGCTAGATGCCGGTATGATTTACCCGATTTCAGATACAGCATGGGTAAGTCTTGTTCAAACTGTTCCCAAAAAAGGTAGGATGACTGTAGTTCATAATGATAACAATGAACTAATTCCCACTAGAACAATCACCGGGTGGAGGGTGTGTGTGGATTATCGAAGACTGAATGATGCCACAAGAAAAGACCACTTCCTACTGCCATTTATGGATCAAATGTTAGAGTGATTGGCTGGTGACGCATTTTATTGCTTCTTAGACGGGTACTCTGGTTACAATCAAATTCCAGTAGCACCTGAAGATCAAGAGAAGACAGCCTTCACTTGTCCTTTTGGAGTATTCACTTATAGAAGAATTCGGTTTATGCAATGCGCTGGCGACTTTCCAAAGGTGTATGCTTTCTATATTCTCTGACACGGTAGAAAAAGGCTTGGAAGTTTTTATGGATGACTTTTCTATCTTTGGTTCTTGTTTTTTGATACCTGTTTAATGAATCTATCTAAAGTATTGAAACGATGCCAAGAAACAAATCTAGTTTTAAATTGGGAAAAATGTCATTTTATGGTTCGTAATGGAATAGTTTTGGGGCATAAGATTTCTGAAAAAGGGATAGAAGTTGATAAAGCCAAATTGCTATTAATTGAAAAACTTCCACCACCAATTAATGTTAATGGGGTGAGAAGTTTCTTAGGACATGTGGGCTTTTATAGGAGGTTCATTAAATATTTTTCAAAAATTGCAAAACCTCCTAGTCAACTTCTAGTAAAAGAAACTGATTTTGTATTTGATGAAGTGTGTCTTACTGCTTTTAATGTATTAAAGGAAAAACTTACAACTTGTTTGGATTTTTACGGTAAGCGCACCATTTTATCATTGCAAGTTACAAATTTGTAAAAGTTCGTCTCCACAGGGATTTGAGTTTATGTCGGTTGGTTTAAATTGTTACCAGTTTAGTAGTTATATACAGATGATAAAAAAATGGAGATTCATTTTTGTTGTTGTTGTTCATTACGTAAAGTAAAAATTGCAAAAAATAAATAAACGATTATGGAAAGTAAATAAACGAGTACAAATCAAGGAAGTGTAGGATTGGATTTCATCTTTATTATCCCTTTAATTGATTTTACCTATGCATTTTCTATTCTTATTATCGCACACGTTTAGGTAACCTTAATTCGATTCCTCGCAATTAAGTCCTAAGGATATTTTACTAAATATCGATCCCTCGCATATTTAATTAAATACCCTAGCATTGAACTTCTAATCACGTGTTTTGTGCGATCAAAACATTAAGCCTTATTCCTAGCAACTTAACGTAGTGAGTGATTTAATTCAGTTCAAACCCTAAATTTACTTTCCAGTCTCCTTTAGGGTTAAATTCATGAAACTAACGATTAATTAGAATCAAGCGTTAAGCATAGAATAAAATCACCAATAAGGAATAGAACAATGCATAAATAATTAAAAGAGCATAGGGATAAGAAGAGTACGTCCAATCCTTAGGAAAGTTTAAGCGAACATCGGCAGAACCTCCTCGAGAGAACCACTGACTAAGCTCATCATCGATCCTCTTTTCGGCAGAATCTCCTTATGCAATTCACTCTTTTTCACTTCCCTAAGTTTCTACACTACCTAGGAACTAAGAACAAGCTTAAGTATGAATAAACAGGTGAAATGGGAGAGAAAAGCCGTGGAATGAATGCCCCTTGCCTTCAAAATCCGTCAATATATATAGGTTTTGTGGACCTGGCTGCTTTGGTCGCCCAGGCCACCATTTCCTTCATAAAATGGGCGCCTGGGCAAGCTTAAGGCTTAGTCATGAAGAAACCTTTGGGCCTTGGTGCTTCTGGGCCTGATTTGCTTGTGGGACTTCATTCTTTGCTTAGTTCACTCCCAGCTCTTGGTTTTTGCAAGCTTGATTCTTCCGTAACCTTTTAAACCTAGCAAAATTAAAACATTCGATTGGACGAAATCTTTTCAAAATATAAAAGCATAACTTAGCTTAATATAACCATCAATTAACGAGGTTTCTAGGGTTAACTTGTGAATAAATCAATTAAAATAACGGATAAGTGCCATATTTGAATCCTATTTTTACTAAAATGTGGCACTTATCAACTCCCCCCAACCTAGAATCTTGCTTGTCCTCAAGCAAAGGTAAAGATATCATGCTTTGACAAGAATCAACTTAATTTTTGATCAGAACAGACTTTTCAAAAAGTAGTTAACCTTGATACTTTGAGAAAAAAAAATGATGGATTTTCATGAAATCAAAATGAGGTTAGAGTCAAATTTACACTTTATTTCAAAAAGACCTCAGAGGAAACATTTGACTGACATCAAACAGAGGAAAACCTCTTAATAAGTGTTTAATTCTCCCACAGGTAAGTGTTTAGTCTCACATCTATCACTGATATATCATAGGTAAATTTTGCAGTTCATTTCCCATCAAATCATAATACATACTCATCATAGATCATTAGGTCTTTTATGGCTGGGCTTGGCTAAAAAGAAATCTTGGTTTTTCTGGATATTCAAATGACCTTGAGATTAGGAGAGCAAAAATAGAAATAGAGACATTTAGATCATTACCTCCTATTCCTTTTCTTTTTCCAAGATATCTATTTTCTCATTTTTATTTTTCTTTTTCACCTATTCTTCTCATCACAAGGAATTTTATTTCCTTTTTATTTTTCTTTTCTTTTCTTTTCTTTTTCTTTCTTTTTCTTTTTCAATAATAGCACATAACCACTGCAAAAAATCCTTTTCATAACATAAACTATCCAAAAGAAATTTTCCATCACAAATCATTTCCTTTTTGCTCTCCTAACCTTAGATAAGGTATGGAATTCCTATCCTAGGTTAGGGTTTCAATAAAATGTCAACTGTTAAGGCTCAAAGGGGTTTATAAGGGATAAATCATTTAATATATTTAGGATAACTTTTTGGCCAGTGGCTTATGACATGTTTAAAAAGAAAGATGGCCTAAATCACATCTATGAATTATATGCTTATGACAATTAGAAATTCATGCAAAATTACTATAAATCATATCAGTGAGATCTCTCAATGTATAATGTCTGTTTGGATGCATACACTCACTTGGGCTCAAGGTTTGTTTTCATGTTTTCAATCAAATCATTTGTTTCCCACTGAAGTTATTTATCAATTTCCATGTAAAAAGACTTTTACCTTGATTTGATTTTTCTGAAAAACCATTTATTTTTGTTTTCCATTTCTCAAGGTTTTCCTATATGTTCTGATTCTTAAAAGAAGTTTCAAAATAATTTTCTGTTGATTCTTTTCAAAACATCATATAAAAAAAAACAAAAACTTCCCTTTTTTATAGTTTTGTCCTAAATTACTATTTTATTTACACAATTATATTATACGCAAGAAACTGTGTGAAACTTTCTCAAAAAGTGTTTCTTGTGTATACTACCAAAAATATTACCTAAATGTGCACTGCTTCATCATAAATTATATACAAAATATGTATAAAAATAATAACATAATTACTGTAATTCACCATCACTACCCATGTGCATCATAAAATAACCATAACAGTGCATAAGCAAAGTAAACCAAAATATGTGAGTATGTAGAAAGCCATAAAGAAAGCGATAAATAAATCAAAAAGGAGTGTCACAGATGTTGAAGGTCCGTAAGATATGCTCCCAGGTCTTGCTCTAGATCATCCGCCGCCTCTTCTCCTTCTGCTGTTGTTGTAGCTGCAGGGTCTTCAGCTGCAGGGTCCTGCTGGGCTGTGGAGCCTCCCACCTCCTCCTAAAAAATTGGCCTGTCCCCAGGCCATGCCACATGTGCTCTAAACTGATCGGGAGTAGGCCATTGGAACGGGTTAGGATCCTGTCGGTGCTGATGCAGTGTATAGTTGTAAAAACTCTCATTTAGCTGCATCTGTCCTCTGAAGTTGGCAGCTTGCTGATCCGCTATATGCTGCATGTATGTGTACATTTGGAGCTCCATTCTCTGCATGTGGGCAGAGATAGACTCCAAAGAAGCTGGCTCAGGAGCAGGCTGCTGCTCTACCTGTCTAGCTAAATAGTATTTTTCAATAAAAGCACGGTGAATAGGAGGGCGAATAGTCCTAGAGGGATGGACTTGGATTCCAAAAAGCTGACATAAACTAGTAATCAGGGCAGGGAATCCAAGAGCCCTATTAGCTCCCTTAGGGTTAAGAGGGTGACTAGCTGGCTCTAGGATGACAAACTGGTGGATAGCATCTGAAATATGAGCCACATCTATACTAAGCTGTGTCATGATACTATATGCTAGTTGACACTTAAGCATGGAAAGATCGGAATTGTGGTCACTAGGCATGATGTTGCTTAGCAAGAAGGTCATCCATATATGGGTAGTGGTGGTCATGTTAGTTCTCATTAATCTTACCTGATTACCTGAGACATTACGAGCAAAATTAGTACCTGGAATGTAAAGAAGTTGTCTCATGGCCTCTTCATCAAAATCATTTCTTCTTTCTATGTACTCACAAATGTGGCCTTCCGGGAGAACAACTAGATTCCCTAAAAATTGATTTATCGCATCGGAGTCATAGGGAATCCATTGGCCTCTGACAAATGATCTCTTATCAAATAAGGCTCCTTCTATTGACCAAGCATTTGCATAAAACTCCAGAACGATCTCAGGGTCAAACTTTTGCAAAGGGGTAGCTAGTGGCCTCCATCTTCTTTGGTCAAGTTCATCTGCAAATTCAGTGTATTCATCATTGAACAGTTGAACTCTTCGTTCTTTGTGGAAGGACCAGTCTTGTATGGCTTCGAAGCAAAGTTGATGCTCCTTGCTCCTAAACTTTTGCTCATCATAAATAAAGTCCTCCGGTGGAGGTGCACTAGTTCCTTCATTGCGAGTTCTTTTGTGCTGGAGTTTCTTTGGGGCCATCTGAAATAATCACTCAAAAACAGTTTTAGCATTTTAACAAGCATAGTGATAAGTGGCAGCCAATGTGACATCAAGATTTTTACACATGATTACACAATTCCTATATTTCTAGTTCTCAAGTTAAATAAAGGAATTCAATCTTATGCTTCCTTTATTGCAGAAATTTGAGCAAGAAAATTCAGTCAACGCTTTTCTTTATTGTATGCACAGCAACCATGTTTTTTTGGTATAACACTCAATGATGAAATTCCCTAAGTTATAGGTTTTGTAATTTAGTGCTTGACCATATCAAAATAAAAGGCCATGCACTTCACACAAATGCACAAATTGATGCTTCTATTTGAATGCTTAGGCCTAAGTTATGATCATGACAAACATGGAAAGTATTTAAAATCAGCTTTGTGAACCATTAATGTGCAACATAGAAACTGATTTCATTGTGGCATATTGAAAAACACCTAGTGTGCACAAAGTTTGGAACCTTGAAATGGTTAGTTTGGACATACCTTATACCAAAATTTTCAAAGAAAGGAGAAGGAGAAGTGACCAATTATATGTATTTACAGCAATTTAAACAAAACATAACAGAATCATCTTTGAACATATCTAATCTAGACTTAAAGATGATGCAAAAAGAATACTAAATATAAACATGCAAGCATACAAAGAGGAATAATATTCAAAACTTGAATTGATGCAAGAAGGAGATACTTACTTGGGACCAAAAGGTAAGAAAAAAAAAAGCAAGGTAATGGAGGGTATAGCAGCAGCCTGGGCGAGCTTTTGGTGAAGGAAGAAAAGCACAACAAGGTAAATGATGACTTTTGGGTGAATTTTTGGGGTTTTACCTTTACTGTGGGTGGTCTGGACGTGTATGCTCGCCCAGGCGAGCAATTTACACTAAGAACACTCGCCTAGGCGAGTTAAACAGCCATTTTTTTTTATAAGAAATTAAGATAAGACTTATACTATGTTAAAAGTACTACTTATTTATATTCTACACTATATTTACTATTTTAGAAATATATATTTACATAAATATTTATATTACAAACATAATAAAAGATTTAAAAACATACTTGACTAGGTTCCCTCCTAGAAGCGCTTCTTTTACGTCGTATTAGCTGGACGCGTTGCAGCTCAAATGTCTTGAAGTTGTATCACAATGGTGAGTCTTTCAAATTCACCACCTAGATACGGCTTGAGTCTGCTTCCATTTACAGTCCATGTTCTTTTTGTATTTGGGTCCTCGAGTATCATAGCTCCATATGGCTTGACTTCCTTTACAATGAAAGGTCCGGACCATTTTGACTTCAGCTTTCCTAGAAACAATCTCAATCGAGAATTAAATAACAACACATTTTTTCCAGGATGAAAATTCCTTTTCACAAGCTTTTTATCATGATAAAATTTAACTTTCTCTTTGTAAAGCTTCGAATTCTCATAAGCTGAGAGCCTCATTTCTTCCAGTTGATGCAGCTGTAGCTTCCTTGGTTCACCTGCAAGGTTAGTATCAAAATTAAAGAATTTTAAAGCCCAAAAAGCTTTATGTTCCAATTCTACTGGTAAATGGCAAGATTTGCAATAAACTAACTGAAACGGAGTGAGTCCAATGGGTGCTTTGAAAGCAGTTCGGTATGCCCAAAGAGCTTCATCAAGTTTCTGAGACCAATCCTTGCGTGACTGGGCAACTATCTTTTCTAAAATTCTCTTGATTTCTCTGTTGGAAACTTCAGCTTGCCCATTGGTCTGTGGGTGATACGGAGAAGCTACTTTATGTTGAACACCATAATGCTGGAGGACCTTTTAAAGTTGAGCATTACAGAAATGTGATCCTCCGTCACTGATGAGTACACACGGTGTTCCAAATCGAGCAAAAATATTTCTCTTCAAGAAGCGGATAACTGTTTTTGAATCGGCTTTTTGTACAGCTACTGCTTCGACCCACTTGGTCACATAGTCCACTGCTAACAAGATATATTCATTGGAGTATGAAGATGGAAATGGACCAATGAAATCAATTCCCCAATAGTCAAATGCTTCAACTTCTAAGATATTTTGTAGAGGCATTTCATTTCTCTTAGAGATTCCTCCGGTCCCTTGGCAATTATCACATCTCTGCACATATTCATGAACATCTTTAAACAATGTTGGCCAATAGAAACCTGCTTACAAAACCTTAGCCGCAGTTCTTTCTCCATTATAATGCCCTCCATAAGGTGAGTTATGACAATGCCACAGGATGTTCCTTGCCTCTTCTTGGGTCACACATCTTCTCAAGAGGTTATCTGCATCAATCTTGAAGAGGTAAGGATCATCCCATACAAAATACTTAGCATTACTAAGAAACTTCCTCTTTTGGTGCCAAGAATAATCTTCAGGGATTGCACCAACTGCCTTAAAATTAGCCATTTCTGCAAACTATGGCCTTTCAGAGATATGAAGGAGTTTCTCATCGGGGAATTCTTCTTGTATTTCTGGATTTGGGGAGGCTTCATTTGTGAGTCTAGATAAATGATCAGCCACATAATTCTCACACCCTTTCTTATCCTTTATTTCTAAATCAAATTCCTGCAACAATAAAATCCATCGGATAAGTTTAGGTTTAGAATCAGTTTTAACCAATAAATACTTGATTGCGGCATGATTTGTGTAAATCACCACCTTTGATCCAATTAGATATGATCTAAATTTTTCCAAGGCATATACTATGGCAAGCAGTTCTTTTTCCGTTGTTGCATAATTAATTTTTGCATCATTTAAGACCTTGCTTGCATAGTGTATAACATGGAAAACTTTATTCTTTCTTTGTCCCAAAACTGCTCCCACTGCATAATCACTCGCATCGCACATAATTTCAAAATCAAGATTCCAATCGGGTGCGGTGATTATGGGGGCAGAGATCAGTTTCTATTTCAGAGTTTCAAAAGCTTGGAAGCAAGAATTATCAAACTGAAATGGAACTTCTTTGTTTAAAAGATTGCTAAGTAGTTTAGCAATTTTTGAAAAATCCTTTATGAACCGTCGGTAAAATCCTGCATGTCCCAAGAAGCTTCGAACGGCCTTGACGTTGCTTGGTGGAGGTAATTTCTAAATGACATCCACTTTAGCTCTGTCCACCTTAATGCCTTTCATGGAAATCTTGTGACCTAACAAAATGCCTTCTGTCACCATAAAGTGACACTTTTCCCAATTTAGCACAAGGTTAGATTCAATGCAACGTTTTAAAACAGTATCAAGGTTAGACAAGCATGAATCAAAAGAAGTACCAAAGACAAAGAAGTCATCCATGAATATTTTTTTCAATACTATTCTCAACTAAATCAGAAAAAATAGAAAACATGCACCGTTGGAAAGTCGGGAGCATTGCATAAACCAAAGGGCATCTTCCTATATGCAAAAATACCAAAAGGGCAAGTAAATGTTATTTTCTCTTGGTCTTGTGGATCAACACAGATTTGGTTATATCCAGAGTAACCATCAAGAAAACAATAAAATTGCTTACCTGCTAGCCTTTCTAGCATTTGATCCATGAAGGGCAACGGAAAATGATCCTTCCGGGTGGCGTTGTTGAGTTTCCTATAGTCAATGCACATTCTCCAACCAGTGACAGTGCGTGTTGGAATCAGCTCATCTTTATCGTTCTTTATTACTGTCATACCACCCTTTTTAGGCACCACTTGAACGGGGCTCACCCATTGACTATCTGATATAGGATATATCATTCCTGCTTCCAATAGTTTTACTACTTCCTTTCTCATTCACTCCTTCATGGTTGGATTCAGACGTCTTTGTGGTTGTGCAACAGGTTTAAAGTTTTTTTCCATTAAAATTTTATGCATGCAGTATGAAGGACTGATACCTATTAAGTCTGACAAGGTCCAACCAATTGCCTTACTGTTTTGTTGTAAGACATTCACCAATTTCTTTTCTTCATCCTTAGAAAGATTTGCATTGATGATTACTGGTTTCTGAGAATTTCCTGCAAGAAAAACATATTTTAAATGTGAAGGAAGTACCTTAAGTTCCAGTTTTGGTTCTTCTTCCCTCTTTTCTTCCTTTAGTTCTTCACAGAGGGTTTGATGAACAGAAACTTCTTTGCATGAGTTTAACTGATGAACATACTTTAAGGTGTCATCATCTCCATCTTCTTCTTGAGTTTCAGTCAATGCTTTCTCTAAACCATCTTTCTTGTGAAAGAATCTTCTAGAGTCAGAAATAACTTCGTCGAGAACATCAACTCTAAAACATTCTGTCTTATCTACAGGGTACTTGATGGCTTCAAGAACATTAAACTGAACTTCATCATCATGAACTCTGACAGTGAGCTTTCCCTCATCAACATCAATAAGAACTTTGGCAATCTTCATAAAGTGTCTGCCAAGAATCAATGGTACTTCACTGTCTTCGTCCATATCTATTACTACAAAGTCGACTGGGAAGAAGAACTTGTCGACTTTCACTAACACATCTTCGATGACACCATAGGGATGCTTCATAGATCTATCTGCTAATTGTAGCGTCATCCTAGTAGGTTTGATTACGACTGCTCCTATCCTCTTAACCATGGATAATGGTATGAGGTTGATGCTTGCACCTAAGTCAAGAAGAGATCTTCCCACAGATAAATTACCAATAGTAACAAGAATTGTAAAGCTACCTAGATCTCTAGACTTTTCTAGGAGAGTCTTTTGGATGATGGCACTGCATCCTACATCCAGCTCGATTGTCTCCTCGTCGGTGTATCTTCTTTTCTTGGTGAGGAGATCCTTCATGAACTTGGCGTATGATGGCATCTGCTCCAGCGCCTCAGCAAAAGGAATATTTATTTGTAACTGCTTGAAGATGTCAAGAAAACGTATATATTCCCTTTCTTTTGACTTCTTGGATGGAGCGTGTGGGTATGGCATGTGTTGGACTGGTGGTGGGGTTAAGGCTGCTTTGCCTTTGTCATTTCTTTTCTTTTTCTCCTCACTTTTCACTTTTCTCTCAATTTTTTCATTAGTTTCTTCCTCATCTTTTTCTTTTTCACTTTCATCTTCTTTTTCCACTTCATCATTTTTCTCTACATTTCCTTCATTTTTCTTTTCTTCCTCATTCCTACCCACTACAGTTCTCCTTCTAGTGATAATTGCTTTACACTGCTCTATGGGATTGATTTGGGTATTTGCTGAGAAAGATCCACCTCCATTGTCAGCTAACTGCTTGGCAAGCTGCCCCACTTGTACTTCTAAATTCTTGATAGAAGCTTCAGTGTTCTTTTGATTGGTGATGGACATTTGCATAAATTGTGTAAGGGTGTCTTCCATCTTTGTCAATCTATCGGACTGAGCTTGCTATGGTGGATTTCTACTTGAAGGACCTGAAAAAGAATTAGAAGAACTTGCAAAGGAATTGTTAGGAGGACCTGCAAAAGGAGGGTTAGCGGGAACATAAACATTTTGCCTCCAATTGTAAGGTTGATTAGAACCTGGACCATTGCGATAGCCTTGGTAATTCCCTTGGTAGTTTTGAGGTCTTGATTGATTTTGCATGTAGTGTGCTTCTTCTTCTTGTGAATCACCAGGTGCTGTGCAATATCCATTCTGATGGTCTCCTCCACAAAAATCACATCTCAGAATTTGTTGAACTTGATGGGCTGAATGAAATTTCTGTGGGCCTCCTTGCTGAAGTTGAGGAATTTGGCCTATTTGTTTTGTTAAGGCCTCTAATTTTTGGGTCAAGAGCTTGTTTTGAGCCAATATGGCACTTTGAGTGTCAAGCTCTAGTATCCCTTTCCTCTGAATGGGTGACCTATCATGATGAGATTGATAGTCACTTGCAGCTATTGAGTCGATGATCACTATTGCTTCTTCAAGACTTTTAGACATCATGGTTCCCCGAGCTGAAGCATCAAGGATCATCTTAGTTTGAGGCCTCAGACCACTGTAGAAGATATGTAACTGGGTGGCATCATCAAAGTTGTGGTTCAGGCATCTCCTCAATAGTGACTTGAATCTTTCCCATGTCTCACAGAGGGGTTCATCTACTCCTTGAGCAAAAGTGGCAATTGTGGATTTTGCACTGATGAATCTTGAAGGAGGAAAGAATCTAGCGATGAACTTTTCTTCCAATTCGTCCCACGTGCTTAGACTCTTGTTTGGTTGTGATTGAAGCCAAGTTTTAGCTTTTCCTGTCAAAGAAAAAGGAAAAACTCTGAGGTAAACAGCTTCCGCATCCTCGTCCGATGCTCCCATTATACTACATAGCTCTATGAAAGTAGACAAATGCATATAAGGATCTTCATGGTCTAGCTCAGCAAATGGATGTGAGCCAATGAGACTGAGTAATGTTGGCTTTAGTTCCACAACCTTGTTGTTGAAAGGAGGGATGACTATGCTGTTGTAGTGTTTGGGACCTTGTTGATAAGCATAGTCTCCAAGAGTCCTCCTTACTTGTCTATTTTCTTCTCCGCCACGATCAGCCATGTTGTCTCTTACTATTGGTTTTTCGAGTGAAGGATGATCAATAGACACAGTTTCCTCGGAATACTTGTCGGATTCTTGTTTCTTTTTCTTTCTATTTTTCCTTTCTGTTTTTGATATTTCTGGATCAAACTGAAGTTTATCTGTAGAAGACTTACTCGCACAAAGAGAAAGGACGACAAACTATAAGATTCCGTTAAGCACCGAGTTTTAACAAAATAACAAGAAAATTTATATACAAAATAAGAAAATAAAGCGCAAGTAAAATTCTACTAAACTGAGATTAAAACAACTAAGTAAACGAATCAAATCCCCGGCAACGGCGCCAGAAACTTGTTTGGATTTTTACAGCAAGCGCACCGTTTTATCGTTCCAAGTTACAAATTTGTAAAAGTTCGTCTCCACAGAGATTTGAGTTTACGTCGGTTGGTTTAAATTGTTACCAGTTTAGTAGTTATATACAGATGATAAAAAAATGGAGATTCATTTTTGTTGTTGTTGTTCGTTACGTAAAGTAAAAATTGCGATACGGAAAGTAAATAAATAAGTACAAATCAAGGAAGTGTAGGATTGGATTTCGTCTTTCTTATCCCTTTAATTGATTTTACCTATGCATTTTCTATTCTTATTGCCGCACATGTTTAGGTAACCTTAATTCGATTCCTCGCAATTAAGTCCTAAGGATATTTTACTAAATATCGATCCCTCGCATATTTAATTAAATACCCTAGCATTAAACTTCTAATCACGTGTTTTGTGCGATCAAAACATTAAGCCCTATTCCTAGCAACTTAACGTAGTGAGTGATTTAATTCAATTCAAACCCTAAATTTACTTTCCAATCTCCTTTAGGGTTAAATTCATGAAACTAACGATTAATTAGAATCAAGCGTTAAGTGTAGAATAAAATCACCAATAAGGAATAGAACAATGCATAAATAATTAAAAGAGCATAGGGATAAGAAGAGTACGTCCAATCCTTAGGAAAGTTTAAGCGAACATCGGCAGAACCTCCTCGAGAGAACCACTGACTAAGCTTGTCATCGATCCTCTTTTCGGTAGAATCTCCTTATGCAATTCACTCTTTTTCACTTCCCTAAGTTTCTACACTACCTAGGAACTAAGAACAAGCTTAAGTATGAATAAACAGGTGAAATGGGAGAGAAAAGCCATGGAATGAATATGAATGCCTTTTGCCTTCAAAATCAGTCCATATATATAGGTTTTGTGGACCTGGCTGCTTTGGTCGCCCAGGCCACCATTTCCTTCATAAAATAGGCACCTGGGCGAGCTAAAAGTAACTCCTTGGAACTTGTTACTCGCTCAGGTGTGATAACCCTAAGTTACTCACATCAAAAAACCTGATTTTTTGGTGTGGCACGGGTCGCGCCAGGGTTGGCGCTGATAGCGTCAAACCCATTGGTTGTGGCACTGATGGCGCCGAGACGGCGCTGATGGCGCCATAGACTCGGCAAGTCCACGTTGGTAGCATGGCTGTGGCGCCAATGGCGTGGATTGGCCGAATGGTTGGCGCGGATGGCGCCAAGGACCGCGTGGATCGCGCCATAAGTGCCCTGGCAAACCACTTTTCTCTGGATTTTCACGCGGACAATGCCAGAGATGGCGCGGGTGGCGCCAAAGGTCTCGAAAGGTTCACGCGGTTAGCGCGGGATGGCGCTGATAGCGCCAGCTCACCGACATTGTGGCGCTGATCGCGCGGGAGTTCGGGCAGGCTGAATATATAAAGGGTCAAACGCGTTTTTACAGGGAAATACTATTCCCTCTTCTTCTCCACGACCCCCAGCCTCCATTAATGAGTTTCCAAGCTTTCTAGGACCTTACATGTTAGTTTAAACACTTTCCTATGGCCTAGAAACTAGTTTTAACCGATTAAAAAGCTGAAATCTTTCATCTGTTACTTGAAAACCCCTTGTGAGTGAGAGGGTGAGTTCTGGAGTGGAAA
>PYAF01006223.1:24627-41063 GCA_007407185.1 Glycine tomentella | reverse complement strand
TTTTAAGTTCCAAATCAATTGCTTAATGCTTTTATGATGTAATGCATGAATGATTATCAATGGTATGCATGCAAAAACTTGGATCATCAGAAGGCTTCCTTTCCTTTTACATTTAATCACAATTTTAATCTTCAAGCCTTCAAGCATGTTGAAAGTCAAAACCTTTCCAAGTCTTTATAAAGCTTCAATCTTCAAGAGCACCCTCTCAAATCAACACAAAGGTTATTGTGCTTAAACCACAATTATTCCTCGTTATTGTATCATCTTTAATTCATATCGTATTTGCAATTCTAATTTTAATTCAGTTTTATTCTAATTTCTAAATCCAAATCACAATCATATTTTCTCAATTATATTCTTTCTTCCAATTTAAAGATAATAATTACAATCAAATTTGTGCCTCAATCCTCGTGGAGACGATACTCTATTTATCACTTTATTACTTGTACGATCGGTACACTTGCCAAGTACGCAACATTGGTACCTGTGATGATCGCGAACTTTCGTTCGTGGGAGCAGATAAGCAGCAGTAGGTGACTTTGGAGGGAGATCTTCTTTTTGGTTGGAGCCTCCAAGTCAACGTGATGACGTTGGATTTCTTTTTGGAGAAAGAGTTGTATTTTGTTAATCAACTCTCTCTTAGTTAGTCTTTGGCTTTTTGTTGATATGTAATTTCAGGTGTATATACATGTAAAGCTAAAAGAAGTTCTAAATGTGGATGACATGTATATCTAATATATGTAAATGTAATATGTGTATGATAATTGTATTATCATGAGAAATTTACCGTCATTTTCATAATCAAATTAATGAAGTTTTATTAAAAATTGAAATTTGCACGATTAAGAGTTAATGATATCGTAGCGACGAGGTAGGTCGTTACAATTATTCTACTCTTTATTTTCCCTCCTTTTTTTCACTTTTGCTTTTGTTTCTATGGAATCTAGGGTTTCACATTCCAAAGGTTCATTCCCATCCAAAACATCATCCAAAGCCATAATCGCATTGGCCAAATCCTGAACAACAGAAAGCCTCTCCATCATTTTCTTATCCTTCAACTTCCCAAATTGTGCCTTCTCATCAGCACACCCACCTTCTCTTGGCTTCAAACACGCTTCCTCCTTGGCAATTGCTCGTAAATCCCTGAGTTTGAGAGCCACGCTTCTGAAGTAACCCACGAACACTGCTTATGAGCTTAATTTCTGAAACTTTCGCAAGTGATTAGGATCGATTAACCCCGATTTCGCAAGCCTAATGAACTGCTCCATGAAGTAGTACAAGGCTTCGCCGCTGTAGGCAAGGATGAAGAGCAACAAATTGAGGTTTGAATCATAATGAGTGGTTTTAAGGGTGTTTAGGTCTTGAACGAACTTGTCGGGTCTAAAGGCCTTTCAGCTTATGCCGACACTGGATTCAAAGGATTTTAGGAGGTGGGAAAGGGTATTATTGATGGATTGGAGGAGTGAAGAAACGATGATGAGTTTTGTGGCGTAGTGTGAAATCTTGAGGAGCTTGTCCATGTTGTCACGCTTGGTGAGGTAGGCTTCCACGTTGTTTAGTAGTAGGTTTCTCTGATGTTTCTCCAAATTATACTGGTTAATTTTGTTTCCATTTTTTTCTCCGAATTATTTGCCATTATTTTGTTTGTTGGGCTAGGTTACTGACATTCTATAATTTGGTGTCTTTTGATATGATTAAATTCTACTTTTGAAATTTCTTGAATTGAATTTTATGGATTTCCTGAAGATGTATAGAACTAGTTTAACCAAAATATGTATGTAGATTTTGGTAGCCATCATCATGATCTCTGATGTTGAGCATGTGTACTGACTGCAATAGTCACTTGGCCTTGGCTGTCCAAGTTCACATTTCTAGATTTTAAAATTAAAATAAAAGATTAGGTGCTAGGTTTTAACACTTTTCCCTTCCCCTTGTGCAAGTCTTTTTTGATTGTTTGGTATTAATTAATGGTTGTAACAAGATATGTTTATTATTTACTCGAAAGTTTATAGATCTTTAACTTCTTTGTTTATTGCATCGCAAGTGAATGGATGAATAGTTCAGTAGGGTTGGCCTTTTCACCTCATGTTGTCACTATTGGAGTTACGGAGGTAGTAACACTTTTTCTATGCATAAACAATGTTGATGTTCTTAGTTATTTAGTTCTCTTGTTCTCTTTCCAAATCCATAATGTGAAGATAGGGATCTAGAAGGCTTTATTGAAAAATAGTGGGAAGAGAACTTTTTATTCAGAATATTTACATTATTTTAATTTACCAATCATGGCATGCAATCCCCATGGATTGTTTATATAACTTGAAATCATTGAATGTATACATTGGAGATACTCAGATAGGGATGTTAAGTTTAGGCCTTTTGCACTTTTGTATAGTTTCCTTGTTCAATATACTTCATGTTTTTCTGCAGCATAGGATACTTAACAATCAAAAATAATCAAAACCAAAAACCAAAAAGCTATGATTTCAAACATTTTCTTCACATACCAAAGCATCTATTCAAAGAAAGCCATGGTTATCTCCTGTGCTAGATATACACTTCAAAATTTGTGTGAATTTCTGATAAGTGTCATATATTAGTGAAATTTAGATTACATTTCAGGCACTTATCATTTGTTTTTACTAAGAATATCTATCGAAATTTGTCCTAATCCAGTTAGTTTGTATTTAACGTAGCATTAATGCTGTGTTTATAATTCTCGAAGATTCATCCAAACTTTCTTTTTTATTTTGCTAGCGTTCGTGAATTCCGAAGCTTCTGTAACTTTAAAGCAAGCAAAAATGACTAATAGAAGCAAATCTGGGAGGTGCAGCAAGTAATTCAGCCCAAAAGCCCAAAAGAAGCTTCTAAAGGTGCATTTAACTCGCCCAAGCGAGTTAACATAGTGTATTTTGCTCGCTTGGGCGAGCAACACATCAACTGGGCCACTTGCAAAGCCAAGTGGATGTGTAACTTGGGCCTTAACTCGCCCAAGCGACTGAAACATGAAGAAATAGGTCGCTTAGGCGACCAAACTCGACCAGGCCAGCCCCTATAAATAACCAAGCACCCCCAAAGGCAAAGACACCTCTTGGTACTCAAATTTTCTCTTCTCTCTTCCTCTAAGCTTGTTCCTAAGCTTCTTGCTTCTTTAATCTTTGTTAGTAGATAGTTTAGGTTAGTGAGAGAGGGAGAATTAGTGTGGAAACTCTGCCGAAACGGAAAGCGGTGATGAATCCTTTCACCTATTTTTCTAAGGAGGTTCTCTCCATGCTTGGCTAGCTTCTCTCAAAGGATTGGATGTAATCTTCTTACCCTTAAAGTATTTCTTTTAATATTTATTTATGCAGAAGTCTTTTCTATTTATTATTGGTAAATTTATTCCGTACGTAATGCTTGATTCTACTTGATCAATAGTTTCATGAAATAAGGTTCTAAGTTTAACTGGGAAGTACTCTTAAAACTTGAACTGAATTAATTTACTCTTTACATTACGTTGCTAGGAATAGAGCATAACGTTTAGATTGCAAATAACACGTGAATATAATCGTAACGCTGGGGTATTTATTTCATATGCGAGGGATCGATATTTGATAAATATTCTTAGGATTCTCAAATGCGAGGGATCGATTTGGGGTGATTTTATGTGTGCATCAATAATAAAAGAAAATAACTTATGCATAGTAATATTAATTGAATACTAAGGGTATGAACGATGAAATCCAATCCTACGTTCTTAATTTAATCAAATTTATTTTATTAGTTTTCGTAATCTTTCGTAACATTCCGTAATCTTTCCTAATCTTCCGCACTAAGTTTATTATTTCCGTTCCTCTAATTTTTCATAATTTCTGTTAATCCGCAACTACATGAAACTCCGTTCACACTCATTGTACATAAACTATTAAATTGTTAAACTTTATTTGAATTAACTGAGTAAAAATCAAGTCCCTGTGGAGACGAACTTTTATAAATTTTGTAACTTACAACAACAATTGGTACGCTTGCCAAAAGTCTAACAAGTTTTTGGCACCATTGCCGGGGATTTGAGTTATTTACTCAGTTCTTTTAGATTTAATTTATCAGTTTAGGACTTTTTCTTATTTTCGTTATTTACTTTATTTTAATTTTTGTATAGATATTCTCTTTTATTTTAACCTCAATGCTTACGGGATATTGTAGTTTGTTCTTCTTCCTTTATGCGAGGTAAGTTTTCTGCAGACAAAACTCTATTTGATCCAGTAATCACCAAAACCGAATGGAAAAATAGGAAGAAAAAGAAACTAGAAGCCAATAAGACATCGGAGGCAACTTCATCTATTGATCCTCCTTCATCAGAAAAACCACATGTTTGTGAAAATATGGCTAATCGAGGGGAAGATGAAAATAGACCACCAAGGAGGACTCTTGGTGACTATGCTTACCAACAAGGCCCAAAGCATTATAATAGCATAGTCATCCCTCCTTTCAACAACAAGGTTGTGGAGCTGTAGCCAGCATTACTCATTCTAATTGGTTCACATCCCTTTGCAGGGATGGACCATGAGGATCCATACACTCACCTGTCCACATTCATGGAGTTATGCAGTACAATGGGAGCTTCTGACGAGGATGCGGAAGCTGTTTACCTTAGAGCTTTTCCATTTTCTTTGATAAGTAAAGCAAAGACATGGCTCCAGTCCCAACCAAACAAAAGCCTGAGCTCGTGGGAAGAAGTGGAGGAAAAATTTATTACTAGATTCTTTCCTCCATCAAGATTCATTACCGCAAAAATTAGCCATTGCTACTTTTTCCCAAGGAGCAGATGAACCTCTCTGTGAGACTTGGGAGAGATTCAAATCTTTATTGAGAAGATGCCCAAACCACAATTTTGATGATGTTGCACAATTACATATTTTTTATAGTGGTTTGAGGCCACAGACCAAGATGATCCTTGACGCTTCAGCCAGAGGAACCATGATGTCTAAAAGTCCTGAGGAAGCCATAGTGATCATTGATTCTATAGCAGCAAGTGACTATCAATCTCACCATGATAGATCACCTATTCAGAGGAAGGAAATCATGGAGCTAGATACCCAAAATGCCATTCTAGCTCAGAATAAATTGTTAACTCAACAATTGGAGGCCTTGACCAAACAAATAGGCAAACTTCCTCAACAAATGCAGCATGGAGGATCACAGAAACCACACACAGCTCATCAAGTTCAACAAATTTTGAGATGTGATTTCTGTGGTGGCGAACATCAAAATGGGCATTGTCCAGCACTTGGTGATTGCTAACCAGAGGAGGAGGCTCATTATTTGCAAAATCAGACCAGACCTCAGCAGAATTATCAAGGAAACTATCAAGGTTACCGGGGAGGTCCAGGTCCAAATCAACCTTATGGTTGGAGGCAAAATAATAATGCATATAATGCTATTTCTAATCCTCCTTTTGCAGGTCCCACTAACAATTCATATGCAGGTCCTTCTAATAGAAATCCACAAAACCAGCTCAGCCTGATAGATTATCAAAAATGGAAGACACTCTAACTCAATTTATGCAGATGTCCATCACCAATCAAAAGAACACTGATGCTTCCATCAAAAATCTTGAAGTACAGGTTGGACAACTCGCAAAGCAATTGTCTGAGCATGGAGGTGGATCTTTCTCAGTAAATACCTAAGTCAACCCTAAAGAGCAATGTAAAGCCATTACAACAAGAAGGGAGACTGTGGTTGGTAGACAGGAGGAAGAGGAAAAGAAAAATGAAGGACATGTAGAAAAAAGTGATGATTAAAAAGTTGAAAAAGAAATAGAAAAAAGAAAAATGATGAAATAAATAAAAAAATTGAGAGAAAAAAAAATGAATGAAGAGGAAAAGAAAAAGAGGGATAAAGGCAAAGCTGTCTTAACCCCACCACCAATCCAAAATATGCCATACCCACATGCTCCATCCAAGAAGGCAAAGGAAAGACAATATAAGCGATTTTTAAATATTTTTAAACAATTGCAAATTAACATTCCTTTTTCTGAAGCATTGGAGCAGATGCCAAAATATGCCAAGTTCATAAAAGATCTACTCACAAAGAAGAGGAGATACACAAATGATGAAACCATAGAGCTGGATGCAGGTTGCAGTGCCATCATCCAAAAAACCATTCCAGAAAAATCAACAGATCCCGGTAGTTTCACAATTCCTGTGACTATTGGAAATTTATCAGTGGGAAAATCTCTTCTTGACTTAGGCACAAGCATCAACCTCATTCCATTATCCATGGTCAAAAGAATAGGAGACGTAGAAATCAGACCAACAAGGATGACTTTACAGCTCACAGATAAAACCATCAAGCATCCTCATGGCATTATTGAAGATGTGTTAGTAAAAGTTGACAAATTCTTTTTTCCAGTTGATTTTGTAGTGATGGACATGGATGAAGACAGTGAAGTTCCACTGATTCTTGGCCGACCTTTCATGAAAACTGCTAAAGTCTTGATTGATGTGTATGATGGAAAACTCACTGTAAGGGTGCAAGATAATGAAGTACAGTTCAATGCCCTTGAAGCAATGAAGCATCCCACAGATAAAAGATCATGCTTTAGAGTTGATGTCCTTGATGAGGTAATTTCTGACTCTAAAAAGGTTTATTCACAGGAAGGAAGGTTTGGAGAGGGCATTGACAGAAACAGTCCAAGATGAAGATGAAGATCAAGAAGAAGCAGAATATCTTCATCAATTGAATGCTTGTAAAGAAGTTCCTTATCACCAATCACTCTTTGAAGAAATAAAGGAAGAAAAGCAAAAAGAAGAACAGAAGCTGGAATTAAAGGTATTACCTTCCCATTTGAAATATGTTTTTCTTGCAGATAACTCTGAAAAGCCAGTTATCATAAATGCCCATCTCTCTGAGGAGGAAGAAAAGAAACTGGTGAAAGTCTTGAAAGAGAATTACAAAGCCATTGGTTGGACACTCTCAGATCTAAAAGGTATTAGTCCTTCTTATTGTATGCATAGAATTTTGATGGAACAGGACTATAAACCTATAGCTCAGCCACAAAGAAGACTCAATCCAACCATGAAAGAGGTTGTCAGAAAAGAAGTGGTCAAGCTTCTGGAAGCTGGAATGGTATATCCTATCTCTGATAGTCAGTGGGTAAGTCCTGTAAAGGTAGTACCAAGAAAGATGGCATTGTAGTAATTAAAAATGACAAAGATGAGCTTATTCCAACATGCACCGTTACGGGTTGGAGGATGTGTATTGACTATAGAAAGCTCAACAAAGCCACAAGGAAGGATCATTTTCCATTACCATTCATGGATCAGATGTTGGAGAGACTAGCAGGTCAGCAATATTACTGTTTTCTTAATGGTTATTCAGGATACAATCAAATTAATGTTGATCCTGAAGATCAAGAGAAAACAGCCTTTACTTGTCCATTCGGTGTTTTTGCCTATAGGAAAATGCCTTTTGGTCTTTGTAATGCACCCGCCACTTTCCAAAGATGCATGCTTGCTATTTTTTCCGACCTTATTGAGAAAAGCATTGAAATTTTCATGGATGATTTTTCAGTCTTTGGTACTTCTTTCGATTTATGTCTTTCTAACCTTGATGTTGTTTTAAAAAGATGTATTGAAACTAACCTTGTACTTAATTGGGAGAAGTGTCACTTCATGGTGACTAAAGGCATTGTTTTAGGTCATAAGATTTCTATGCAGGGCATTGAAGTGGACAAAGCTAAGGTTGATGTCATTGAGAAATTACCTCCACCAACCAATGTCAAAGGCATTAGAAGTTTTCTGGGACATGCAGGATTCTACCGGCGGTTTATTAAAGGTTTTTCAAAAATTGCCAAGCCACTGAGCAATCTCTTAAATAAAGAAGTTTCATTCCATTTTGATGATTCATGCTTTATAGCTTTTAATACTTTGAAACAAAAACTAGTTTCTGCACCCATAATCACTGCACTTGATTGGACACTTGATTTTGAATTAATGTGTGATGCAAGTGATTATGCTGTAGGAGCAGTTTTGGGACAAAGGAAAAACAAAGTTTTTCATGTTATACATTATGCAAGCAAAGTTTTAAATGATGCTCAAATTAATTATGCAACAACTGAAAAAGAATTGCTTGTCATACTGTGTGCCTTGGAAAAATTTAGATCATACTTGATAGGATCCAAAGTGGTGATTTATACTGATCATTCTGCAATAAAGTACTTGTTAGTTAAATCTGATTCTAAGCCTAGACTCATCCATTGGGTTTTACTTTTACAGGAATTTGATTTAGAAATCAAGGATAAGAAGGGGGGTGAGAATCATGTAGTTGATCATCTGTCCAGACTTACCAGTGATGAAATAGCCACTCAAGATCCAGAAATTCAAGAAGAATTCCCTGATGAGAAGCTCTTCCATATTTTAGAAAGGCCATGGTTTGCAGAGATGGCCAACTTTAAAGCAGCGGGTGTAATTTCTAAAGATTATACCTGGCAACAAAAGAAGAAGTTTCTCAGAGATGCCCGATACTTTGTATGGGATGATCCTTACCTCTTCAAAATAGAAACAGACAATTTCCTAAGATGATGTGTAACTCAGGAAGAGGCAAGGAACATCCTATGGCATTGTCACAGTTCACCCTATGGAGGCCACTACAATGGTGAAAGAACTGCTGCGAAAGTTCTCCAATCCGGATTATATTGGCCTACTTTGTTTAAGAATGCCCATGAATATGTCCAAAGGTGTGATAACTGCCAAAGAACAGGGGGAATCTCTAGAAGGAATAAAATGCCACTACAAAACATTTTGGAGGTGGAGGCATTTGATTGTTGGGGGATAGATTTCATCGGTCCATTTCCATCATCCTACTCAAACGAATACATTTTATTGGCTGTGGATTATGTCACTAAATGGGTAGAAGCAATAGCTGCACAAAAAGCTGATGCAAAGACAGTTATTTGCTTCTTAAAAAGGAACATCTTTACAAGATTTGGGACACCACGAGTATTGATCAGTGATGGAGGATCTCACTTTTGCAATATCCAACTTAAAAAGGACCTCCAACATTACAGTGTCAGGCATAAGGTAGCTTCACCTTATCATCCCCAAACCAATGGGCAAGCAGAAGTTTCAAACAGGGAAATTAAAAGGATCTTGGCGAAAACAATTGCTCAATCAAGGAAGGATTGGTCTCAGAAGTTAGATGAAGCTCTGTGGGCATACCAAATAGCATACAAATCACCTACGGGACTCACTCCTTTCCAGTTGGTCTATGGAAAATCCTGTCATTTACCTGTGGAGTTGGAACATAAAGCTTATTGGGCATTGAAATTTCTAAATTTTGATCTTAATGCAGCAGGTGAACGCAGGAAACTCCAACTTCATGAACTGGAGGAATTACGGTTTCAAGCATATGAAAATTCTAAGCTTTATAAACAATGAGTTAAATCTTATCATGATAAAAAGCTTTTGAAAAAAGAATTTTCAACCTGGGCAACAAGTGTTGTTATTTAATTCTAGATTAAGATTGTTTCCAGGTAAGCTGAAATCCAAATGGTCTGGCCCATTCATCATCAATGAAGTTATGCCACATGGAGCAGTAGTCCTTGAAGATCCAGCCACAAAGAGGACATGGACTGTCAATGGTAGCAGAATAAAACTTTATCTGGGTGGTGATGTCGAAAGACTCACCACTGTGATCCATTTACAAGAAGTTTATGCTACAACAAGAGCGTCCAGCTATGATGACGTTAAAGAAGCGCTTCTAGGAGGCAACCTAGTAATTTCTAACCTTTCTCTTTATATGTTTTATCATTTTATTTACATATTTTTGCCTATATAAATATAGATTAGTTAAAGTAGTAGATAATTATAAGCTAAAATAATTTTTCTAAAAAAAGGGGGGGGCTGTTTTAACTCGCCCAAGCGAGTATTCCATGCCTATTTTGCTCACTTGGGCGAGCAAGGACCTGCAGGCACGAGTTTTAAAAGGCCAAAACACTAATTTTGCATCCAATTTCAATTCTTTTGTGTTTTGCTGTGGATTTTTGTTGCTTCCTTTGTGTTGTTCATCTAACTCGCCCAAGCCACTCCATTTTCATTCAAATCCACACTCCATATCCAGGTAAGTATCTTGTTTCCATTTTTAATTAGTTGCTATAAAAAAAAAATCATAGAATAAGATAGTTTGTACTTTGTGCGTTCATTTCTTATGCTTTAGTTCTTGTTTGAATTTCAAAAACCCTAGACCAATAAGTGATTAATCATGCAATGTTTTGTGATGAATGTTGTCCAATTATGGTTCTGTTGCTTCTTCTTTTTTATTTTCTCAAAAATTTGGTGCAAGCTTATACATAATATCTTCAATTACATACACAACAAAGCATGCACACCAAGTGCTCGGTCAAATGCTTCAAAGAAATCAGCCATGATATCCTCTGAAAATTTTGCATAAATTTTTCTCTTGGATGTTTGATAGATATTCTCAATTGCATAAATATTCTTCACATGTCTCATGCTAGCTTCAATGATAAAATTACTCCTTTATGCACAATATGTGAAATTCATTTTACATTTGTTGTGACATTTAGGATGTATGAATACTCATGAGTTGAAATGCACAAAAAGTTTAATAATTACCAATCAATAACTATTGATTGATTGTTAATGAGCAAAGGTTTGATCATACTTGCAAAAGGCTAATTTTGAATTTTCAAAGGTGTAAAGCTTATGTGAAAAGCTTTGATATTCTTATGTGAAAAGCTTTGATATTCTTGCTGATTGGTATTATTTCCATTGCTATTCCATTGTGAAACACCTCCTTTTGCAGATGGCCCCTAAAAAGATTTCATCAAAAAGAGCTAGACACATGGGAGAAGGATCAAGCTCAAACCCCCCAGAAAATATGGACTTTGATGCTCACAAATTCAGAACCATGCAACATCAGCAACGATTTGACACCATCAAAAATTGGTTATTCCTCAAAGAAAGAAAAGTTCAACTGCTGGATAATGAATACTCCGACTTCACAGCCGAGTTAACAAGGAGGCGATGGGGGCAATTGGCCAATCCTATACATAAATTTGATCCTCAAATTGTTTTGGAATTTTATGCAAACGCTTGGCCCATAGAAGAAGGAATCAGAGATAAGCGGTCTTTTGTGCGTGGGCAATGGATTCCATATGACACAGATGCCATTAACCAATTTCTAGGGAATCCTTTAATTTTGGAAGAAGGACAGCTATGTGAATATCAGGCAAGGAGGAACATTCACCTAGGGTTTGATGAACAGGAATTAGTTGATCTACTCTGTATACCAGGTACTGATTTTGCAAGAAGTATAGTAGGTAGTCGGGTAAGATTAATGCGTACTAACATGACTACTTTGACCCAAATTTGGATGACATTCCTCTTGAGCAACATTCTTCCTAGTGATCATAGCAGTGATCTACCCATGCCCAAATGTCAGCTAGTTTTTAGTTGTATGTCCCAGATCACTATTAATGTAGCCCAGCTCATTACTGATTCCATCCATCAATTTGTTACCTTAGAGCCTCCCAAACACCCAACAAACCCAGAAAAAGCAAATAGAGCACTAGGCTTTCCTGCACTTCTTACCGAGCTATGTCAGTTCTATGGAATCCTTGCGCAGCCCTCAAAGACCATTAGACCTCCTATTAACCGCACTTTTATTTACAAATATTATTTAGCTAGACAGGTACAGGAGGAGCAGCCACCACAGCCAGCATCCATGGAATCCATTTCCGCTCATTTACAGCGCATGGAACTCCAGATGCATACCTATATGCAGCATATGGCGGATCAACAGGCTGTTAATCATCGAGGGCAGATGCAGTTGAATCAGAGCTTCTATGACTACACCAAGCACCAGCATCGACAGGATCCCACTCCATTCCATTGGCCCACTCCAGAGCAGTTTAGAGCTTATGTTGCATGGCCTGGGGACAGGCCAACATTTCCGGAGGAGGCAGAGGATCAGAGAGCTAAGCAGGATCCTGTAGCTGGCCCTGCACATGATCATGATGTTGATGAGGAAAGCAGCTGAGGAGGAGGATTTGGGGCATAATTTGATATCTTACATGGATTTGCATCATCTGAAACACTGTGACACTGTTTTAATTTTTATTTATCGCTTTCTAAATACTTTAGATACTATATTACTGTTTTTATTATTAACTATTTCATCTGTGTTTAGTTATATGCACTGATAATCTTTTGGTAGTATATATATTGATAAATCTTTTTGGTATTATATACTATTAACATGTCTTTTTGAAAATTATACCAAAATTTTTGCTTTTTGTTTAAAAAAAAACTTTTTGGGACTTAAAAGGAATAATTTTCTAGAAAAATTACATGTTTTGAAAAGAATCAATAGACATTATTTTGAAACTTGATGTTTTGATACTAAATCCGAAAAACAAAATGATTTTTGAAAAATCTTGAGACTGAAAAACAAATGAATGATTTTCTCAAATATCAAATGAAGGCAAGGATTTTTACATTAAATTAATAAATAATATCTTTTGAAATATTGATCTGATTTGAACATGAAAACAGTCCTTAAGCCTAGTGAGTGTGTGCCACCACATAAATTACATTGAGTGTCCTCACTGATATGATTTATAGTAATTTTGCATTAATTTCTAATTATCATAACATATGATGCATGGATATGATTTAGGCCGTCTTTCTTTTTGAACAAATGTTAAAGCCACTGGCCAAAAAGCTATCCCAACATGAATATAATGATTTACCATTTGCAACCCTTTTTGAGCCAAACAATTAATTTCTTGTTGAAACCCTAACCTAGGATAGGAATTCCCTACCTTACCTAAGGATAGGAGAACAAAAAGGGAAATGATCTGTTGATGGAAAACTTCCTTTGGGTAATTCATGCTATGAAAAAGACTTCTAAATGTGGTTATATGCTATTCATGTAAAAGAAAAGAAAGAAAAGAAGTGAAAGAAAAAGAAAAAAGAAAAGGAAAAAATTCCTTGTGTTTTAAAGTGTTGTGCAAAGTTGGGTGAATAAAAAGATTGATAGATATCTTGGAAGAAAAAAAAAAGGAAAACATAGGAAGTAAAGATTTCACTGTTTTATCTGTATATGCTCTCCTATTCCAAAGGTTCTTTGAATATCCAGAAAAAACAAGATTTCTTTTCTAAACAAAATCCCAGCCATAAAAGCCCTAATGATCCTTGTTGATTATGCATTTTGATTTGATAGGAAATGAATTGCAAAATCAATCTATAAAATATCAGTGTAGGAATTGAGATGAAATACTTACCTGTGAGAGAATTAAACACTTGAGAGGTTTTCCTCTGTGCAAATCAGTCATATGTTTACTCTGATATTTTTTAGAAAGAAATGTAAATTGATCTTAATCTCATTTTGGTTATGTGAATTTCATCTTTTGATTTCAAATTCTTGAGGGTAACTATTTGAAAATATGTTCTGATCATTTTTGGAAGTTGATTCTTTATAAAACATGTTTCCAAATATTTTTACTATTGCTTGAGGACAAGCAAGATTCAAGGTTGAGGGGAGTTGATAAGTGCCATATATTAGTGAAATTCAGATTACATTTCAGGCACTTATCATTTGTTTTTACTAAGAATATCTATCAAAATTTGCCCTAATCTAGTTAGTTTGTATTTAACGTAGCATTTATGTTGTGTTTATAATTCTTGAAGATTCATCCAAACTTTCTTTTTTATTTTGCTAGCGTTTGTGAATTTCGAAGCTTCCGTAACTTTAAAGCAAGCAAAAATGACTAATAGAAGCAAATCTGGGAGGTGCAGCAAGCAATTCAGCCCAAAAACCCAAAAGAAGCTTCTGAAGGTGCATTTAACTCGCCCAAGCGAGTTAACAGTGTATTTTGCTCGCTTGGGCGAGCAACACATCAACTGGGCCACTTGCAAAGCCAAGTGGACGTGCAACTTGGGCCTTAACTCGCCCAAGCGACTGAAACATGAAGAAATGGGTCACTTGAGCGACCAAACTCGACCAGGCAAGCCCCTATAAATACCCAAGCACCCCCCAAGGCAAAAACACCTCTTGGTACTCAAATTTTCTCTTCTCTCTTGCTTTAAGCTTGTTCCTAAGCTTCTTGTTTCTTTAATCTTTGTTAGTAGATGTAACACCCCAAAATTTTGGAATAACAGTCAATTACTAAGGTAAAATGTTGATCAGAGGCACTATAAAAAGATTTAGGAGAAATGACGAAAATACCCCTGGACATTTTCGAAATGACTAAAATGCCCCTAGATATTTTAGTAAGATATTTTAAGGAGGAAATTTTATAAACACTCTTGGATGTTTGAAATAAGTTAGTTTAAGTCTGAGTTTTGGACTGAGATTCTTAGGACATGTGATATTTCAAGGTGATATAGCTATAGACCTTTCTAAGGCAATAGATTGTTCTAAAGTGAGAAAAATCCTAAGCCTATATTTGGAATTAGAAGTTTTCAGGACTTAACAGAATAGTATGAAATCATCAAAAGTGGATTTAAGTTAGCTTGGCCTTAGATTAAGTTGAGTTATTCAGGAAAATTTTTTGGATACTCAATGTAAGCACAGGTTTTAATCTTAACCCTTGAGGACAAACCTTTTGTAAGAATGTTGTAATGAATCAAAAACTAGGGTTTTTGGTAAAAAAATAGTAGTCCATGTATATAGGTAATTGAAATCCATGAGAGAAAATACCTTGCTCATGACTTAGAATTATCAATTATGAAGATTTCATTGATAACTGGGAGGCCTTATCTGTGAGACTTTCATTTTGAGGATTTTAGTTCGAGGAATTAGTTTTGAGGTAATAAAAGATGGAGGAAAATTATTGGATGAACAAGAAAAGGTTAATATAATGATAGAAGATGTAAGTGGAAAATTTTGAAGAATATTTATATTAATAATTAGGAAGTGGATCTGTTAAAACAATCTAAGGATCTTAGTTTAAGGTACGAATATAAAGTTAGAGATTCTATCATTAGTTTGAAGGAAATAAGGAGGAAAAAGGGGGTATCAGATATTTTTTCAGACAAATTTCGAGGACGAAATTTTTTGAAGGAGGGGAGAATTGTAACACCCCAAAATTTTGGAATCACAGTCAATTACTAAGGTAAAATGTTGATCAGAGGCACTATAAAAAGATTTATGAGAAATGTCGAAAATACCCCTGGACATTTTAGAAATGACTAAAATGCCCCTAGATATTTTAGTAAGATATTTTAAGGAGGAAATTTTATAAACACTCTTGGATGTTTGAAAAATGATCAGAATACCCTTAGGGTGATACTTACAGAGATATGCTGAACATTTTTTGGAAATGACGATTATACCCCTAAGGTGAGTAGTGAAATTACCAAAATACCCTTTAGGTTAAAAATGACCAAGATGACTTCAGAAATTTGTGGGAACCTGAGTATAGGATAAAATACTGTTAGATAACAAATTATCAGCAAGATTGAGGGCAGAGAACCCTAAAATAGAATTTCTGGGAATTTTGGAACATAAGTTGAAAAGAGCTTAATCTAGACTACCTCAGACATCAGAAAAATTATAAGTAAATTATGAACATAATCTATGGAATTTTCTCTTAAATATGGGAAGAATCAGTGTTCTAAATAAGTTAGTTTAATAATTTTAAGAATCCAAACAAGATGGACCAATAAGAAGGAAGATAAAATTACTTGGTAACAAAAGCATAAAATCCACTAAACCTAGGCTATTCTATGTGTAAAATGAAAATACTTGTAGATTACTCTTCAAGCTAGCAATCCTACGTATAATATGAAGAAGAATGTGGAAATTAGACACTTGGAAGATAAGGATTCAATAGCCAATGAAAATCAAGCAAATGGAAAATAAGGTAATTATGGTTTTAAGAAATATTTTGCACTTCTAAGAAGTAGAAATCGAAATTGGGAAGGCTAGACCAAGGGAGGCTACGTGAGATTGGAAAATAATACAAGAAGTTTCAAGATGAGGCCACTTGTAAGGAGGAAAAGATTAGTCAATCAAATGAAACCTAGTGGAAAGTTAGCAATGATAGCATTAAGAAGATTTTTTGAAGAAAACTTCCTCTTAAACTAATTTTGGACACGTAGACATTTATAAGCATTATTTGCAAGATCCCAACGGTCAAAAGTTAGATATATGAGATAGGAGTATGCCTTTAAAATTTTAAGAAGATCCAACGGTTAACGAATTCGGAATGAGTATTTTAATAAAACGGGTTTTGGGAAGAGATTTTGTGACTAAGCTAAGCATTTCACATAAGAAAGCAATTGAAGACTTGACCTACAAGCCTAACTCCACGTGCAAAACAAGACAGCCAAAGAAAGGTATGGAATTTTCATGAATCAAGCCACTTGGATGGTGCAAATTAATTAGCCAATAAGGTGAAGCCACAAGGAAAGCTAGCCATAATTACCCTTGGA
>PYAF01006223.1:7274-21736 GCA_007407185.1 Glycine tomentella | reverse complement strand
TGAGATAACATATCTCAGTAAGCTCAGGGTCCTTGGGAAATCATTCCCACCCTGGCCCACAGATTCACAGCACATAAACATGTATATACATCTCAGACATGGCCCACTGGCCTCAACATAACATATGCATCATCACAATCAGATCTATGACAGGAGGCAGAGCTCCTCAATGCCTGGCGGAGCTCCTCAATGCCACTGATGGAGCTCCTCAACGTCAGTCCTATCATAGTGTGGCAGAGTTCCTCAATGCCACGGGCGGAGCTCCTCAACGCCCAAATACCCGGCGGAGCTCCTCAACGCCGGTATATATCTGTTGGCCAACAGATCTCTGGCAGAGCTCCTCGATGCCAGGGACGGAGCTCCTCAACGTCCAGAATACACGGCGGAGCTCCTCAACACCGGTATTCGTCTATTGGCCAACAGACATCTCAAGCACAGCACAATTATCCAATGCAATGCATTCAATCTCAATACAGTAATGTCACAGCCAATGCATGCATCATGAATCATGACCAACACTTTCCAGGAGTGTGGTGTGCAACCAAAGCGGGAATTCATCCCCAGGAAACACTGAACTTACCTGGTAAGGTTTCAGCTCGTAGTTCCTTCCCAGGTCTGTGGCTTCCACCGCCAACAGTCTCAGAATCAATGCCTAATCAAGGCATAAGTAATTCACATCACAATCCATTTCACACACATTCAATCACAGAATGTATCAAAGCATAAGTCCCCTATCCTAGGGTTTAATTACTTCTGCCCACACAAGGCTTTTTCTCAGATCATACAAGTATACCAAAGCTGTTATCAGGGCCATTGAGTCATCACAGACTCACAAATATCATATTTCTAAACCATGGCCCAAAATTCCGAATATCTCTAGAACGGTCTTGCCTTCAACCCAGGCACTGTTCAAGCAGCCTCTCAGGCTCAACATAGACTCAGGCATGGCTCATGCACGTCAAGAATCCATACCCAAGTGACTCTACATCGGTCACTTATGCATTCACAGAGCCAATAACCAAAGTCATCAGAATCAAAAACTGAAAGCTATTCCTTCATCATTAAGCAATTCTAATCAGGTTTCCCAACAAAACTCTGGGCTAATTCTAGCCCCAGAGCAACAAAAGTCACAAAACCCACAGATTTCTCAAATCCAAAATCAATCGAAGAAACTCAGGTTCCTTACCTCAGTGGCGACCCACAAGGCTGGAGGACAGCTTTCCTCAGCTCTGCCGTCCATTCTGCGCCTCTGGTCTTCGCCCACACTCACTTTTCTGAGGTTTCTTTGAAGGTTAGGATTTTGCTCAAATCTTAGGAATTGATGAAGGTTTTTAGCTTTCAATCGGTTAAAACACGTTTCTAGGTCACAGGGAAGTGTTTAGGCTGACAAATAAGGTCCTGGGGAGCTTGGTTTCACCATTAATGGAGGCTAGGCATGGAGAAAGAGGGAGAAGAAGGTTTTCTTCTTCCAAAACGCGACTGACCTCTGTTATATTGCCTGCCCGAGTTCTGGCGCTGATCGCGCCAGCTCCAGCGCTGACCGCGCCAATATGGCGGTTTAGGTGGCGCCACCAGCGCCACTCCCACGCCCCCAGCGTCAACTTTCCGAACCATTGGCGCTACCCGCGCCAGACTGGCACCATCCGCGTCATGCCTTCCCTGACCTATGGCGCCATCAGCGCCGCACTTGGCGCTGGTCGAGTGGAATTCTAGGGAAATCTGGTTTTCCAGGCCACTACCCGCGCCACCTATGGCGCTACCCGCGTGGTTTGGAAAACCCCTGGCGCCCCTCGCGTGACTTTGACGCCCTGAGCGTCAAGTTCCAGAGACTCTGGCGCCATCAGCACCAGACCTGGCGCTATCCGCGCCACACCCTTAACAGGGTTTCCTGATGTGAATCCCCGCGCGACAGCGCGGGGGTATGGCGCCAACCATGCCATAACTTAGGGTTATCACATTTAAAGTATTTCTTTTAATATTTATTTATGCATAAGTCTTTTCTATTTATTATTGGTAAATTTATTCCGTACGTAATGCTTGATTCTACTTAATCAATAGTTTCATAAAATAAGGTTCTAAGTTTAACTGGGAAGTACTCTTAAAACTTGAACTGAATTAATTTACTCTTTACGTTACGTTGCTAGGAATAGAGCATAACGTTTAGATTGCAAATAACACGTGAATATAATCGTAACGCTGGGGTATTTATTTCATATGTGAGGGATCGATATTTGATAAATATTCTTAGGATTCTCAAATGCGAGTGATCGATTTGGGGTGATTTTATGTGTGCATCAATAATAAAAGAAAATAACTTATGCATGGTAATATTAATTGAATACTAAGGGTATGAACGATGAAATCCAATCCTACGTTCTTAATTTAATCAAATTTGTTTTATTAGTTTTCGTAATCTTTCGTAACTTTCCGTAATCTTTCGTAATTTTCCGCACTAAGTTTATTCTTTCCGTTCTTCTAATTTTTCATAATTTTTGTTAATCCGCAACTACATGAAACTCCGTTCACACTCATTGTACATAAACTATTAAACTATTAAACTTTATTTGAATTAGCTGAGTAAAAACCAAGTCCCTGTGGAGACGAACTTTTATAAATTTTGTAACTTACAACAACAATTGGTACGCTTGCCAAAAGTCTAACAATTTCTTATTTACATCAAATTAATTTTGTGTCTTCCTACTATACTGACTATTGCTCTTTCATATTATTATTAAATAACTCTTTGTGCAAACTAATATGGACAGTACCAACATCTAGGCCTACATTTCCATCATTGCTCTAATTGTTGTTGGACACAGGGGAAGCTTCATGATGTATGGAAGTCTTTGATACAAGAAGAGTTTTGTGCTTTCAACATGCTTGAAGACTTGGAATTTTATGTAAAAGGAAAGCAATCTGATTGATCCATGCATTCATACATTCAATCATTCATTCATTGATTTAACAAAGTGGTTTTTATAAAAATCAAACAAAGCTTTTAATACTTTACTAAGGTTTTATTTTGACTCAAAGGTTTTTGGAAAAATTGTTTTTATACTGTTGTAATCGATTACATTAAAGATATAATCGATTAAATTGTTCTTAGCTCATTCTGGAAAAGCTTTCAAGAACAAAGTAATCAATTACCTATCGGAATAATCGATTATTTAACCTTTGTTTCCACATACACTGCTATGTTGAAACACTTTAATCAATTACCAATAGATAGAATCGATTACAAAGCTTTACATTGCTATACATGATTTTAAGACTCTCTGGAAGAATCGATTACCAATAGGTAGTAATCGATTACACAAGCTTAATTGAAAATATTGTCTTCCTGTCTTAATCGATTACCAAATGCTGTAATCGATTACATAGCTTATTCTGTTTTATAAAGCTTCCTGATTTAATCGATTACCAAATACAGTAATTGATTACATAATATATTTTGGTAATTTGAAGCTTACTATCTTAATCGATTACAAGATGGAATAATCGATTATTTTGCTCGTTGCTCATGTCCAAAAATTTGTAGAACACATTAATCAATTACAAGGTTGTTTTAATTGATTACATGAGCGTTTTAATTGATCATCAGGCACATTTAATCGATTACTGACAGTTACAAATGAAAATGATAGGAATACTTCAATACAACCAAGGGAGGGGGTGAATTGGTTGAATCTTGGTATTTAAAAATTTTATAATCAGAGTTTCCACAGGGTCTTTATCACTTTAAAAATTGTTTTGAAACCAAGAATCTTAAATTCAATCAAATTCCTCTGTCAAGAAAATCAATAGACAACTGAAATCTTTCTGTGCAAATAATTTGATTCATAAACCAAGGCAATAAATAGATGAAGAGAATAGAATAAAGATCAGGCACAATTTTTATACATGTTCACTTCAAACACTATGAAGCTACATCCACTTCTTCCACTCAAAACTAGAATGGAGTTTCACTATTGCAAATTAATGTTCTTACAAGATATTACAAGCCTCTCTTTATCAACCCTAGATAAAGTTCAGAGATCTAAAACACTATTAGATTCTTAAAGACCAACCCCACTGAGAACACTACTCAGCATCCCCTAGAGAAACACTATCTCTAGTTATTATGCAAGAAACCCATTTACAATAAGCCAATCTTTACAGAAATCAAATAACAGATTTACAACCACAAAGAATAAGGAACGAATTCACCTGATAATCCAATGAACAAAATGCATATGTATGATTCACGAGGTTGAAAGAATGAATAACAGATTCAATGCATCCCTTTCCTTACTCCTTGAGACTCAATGATGCTTCACTCATCAAATCAAAAACCCATATGAATTTTGGTGAAGCTAAGATGTTTTTGAACTCAGAAAACTCACTAATGAAAGCTCATGAATGTTTGTGACTGCCCAGAATACGAATTGTTCAACTCTTTAAATCACAGAGCAATGGGTTCTATTTATAACAGCTTTCTAACTGAAAATAATCAATTAAACACGCTCTTGTAATCGATTATTTAGCATATGTAATTGATTATTTCAAGAAAGTAATCGATTAAAGTGTTTCTGATATGTTCTGGGTTTGAGCTATGAACATTATAATCGATTATCCCGTCACGTAATCGATTAAGACAGGAACTCATGATTTTCCAAATACACTGAGTAATTGATTACTGTTTTTGGTAATCGATTAATTTAGCAAAACATTTTAGCCATAGGCATGATATGTAATCGATTACAAGCTTCTATAATCGATTAAGACAGAAAGACCAATATCTTAATTTTAGCCTAGGTAATCGATTAATTTGATATGTAATCGATTATAACATTCTTAATTTGTTTTCTAGAAGGCACAAAGAACAAAATAATCGATGCCAAATCGATTAAAACAGGAAAACTTCATTTTTCCAAAAACTTGATTTTAATCTGCCTTATTTATTAAATGCTTTTGCATTAGCCTTCAATCTAACAATCCTAAATGAATGATATGCATGATATGAACACTGGATTATCACATACCACTTATTTCCTTTTACAAGAATCAAATTGATCTTCAAGCTTCCATGGCACTTTTGAAATGAGGCATGTTGAAAGCACAAAACTCCAAAGCTTGATTCCTTGTCCAATCTTCTCATGACTCCTCTTGAATCAACAACAAAAGTTTGTTATAAATAGAACCAAGGCTCGGCTTGTTTTGTAACTTGATCAATTTGTATTCTGAGCATACACAAGCTTTCTAAACACATTCAAAGTGATTTTCTGAGTTCTATGAGTTCTTGCTTCAACTAAAACACTCATGGGTTTTTGAGTGATTCTAAAAGCAATAAGTTTCTTTCAAAAGGTTAAGGAAGAAGAATGTTCTGAGTTTGTTTTTGTATTTCAACCTGAGTTGTTCATTCATATACATGTCATTCATTGGATCATCAGGTTGTTTTTTTCCTTAACTCATTGATTGTAATTTTGTTTACATAGTTTGTTGATTTTGGCTATTGTAATAGGATTCTTATAGCTTGGGACTAAAGAAGGTTTCTCTAGCATAAAGATTAGAGTAGTGTTCTCTGAATCTTTCTCCTTAGAAGTCTAATAGGTTTTAGATTTCTGTTCTTTATCTAGGGTTGATAAAGGGGAGATTCTTGTAAAAGCTTGTAAGAATATTTTATAATAGTGGAACTCTAATTCAGTGTGAATTAGAAGAAACTGGATGTAGCTTCAGGTTTTGAAGTAAACCAGTATAAATTGCTTGTGTTCTAATTTCTATATCTTTAATCTCATCTTATTCATTGATCTTTAATTCTTGGATCGTATTCATTGTTCAACATATTTTATTTTGATATATTGAATTCTTGGGCTGAGCTATTTGATTGAGTAAAAAGGTTTCTTGGTTTTGTAAGTCATAAAGATCCTGAAACTCTGATTTGAATTTGATTTTAAAATACCAAGGTTCAACCAATTCATCCCCCCTCTAGGTTGTTGTGAAGTATTCCTATTATTTTCAATTGTTTGTATTCCATCTGTCGTAATTGTGAGTGAAACCTGCCTATGTTCCCCTTGAAAATTAATTTGTATTGTGGATTTTATATAATAAGTTGCTTAGCTATTGTTTTTGGCATTGCATCCTTGATTAATTATTATTTGATACCACATTTCAAAGGGTCTACACTGTTGAAGCACGACTTCAATGATGCCATTGCTAAAGTAGTTTGGTCAAGTTCGTCTCAGATCTCTTCTGGTTAATTTGGTATGTTTTACCATTTTTACAACCAGTTAAATCCATCTTTTTGATGCAATAGTTTAAATTTTGGATGAGTTTGAAAATTACCTTCTAATTAAAAAATGTATTTAATGAAAAAATTTATGTTATATGTTAGAATTTTAAGAAATGAATTTTCATTTAATAATTTTGATGTTTGAATTCATAAGAGAATTTATCAACATTTTTCTATACTAAATATGTTGCTTGAATTCATTTTATTTTGTCTTATCCCCACCTATTGAGTTTCTTATTTTCATCTAATAAATTCCTTTTGGAAAAACACAATATCTTTTGAGTTTAATTTTAATACTGTTAGTTAAATTTTAATATTGTGTTTAATTGTTTTAGGACTCAGTGTATTTTAATTCAATTCATATGCTTCTCTGAATTGGAAATGATATATATCTACCTTTTTTGTCAACATAGGTGGCTACCAACACACTAGAGAGAATGGTTACTCTTACTCATGCAATTGGGAACATATTGAAACGTGTATTTGTGATTGGATTTTCAATTATAATCTTTGGCAAATACCTTATCTTCCTTTCTATATGTTAAACATAAACTTTCACAAGTGTTTATTTATTATTACTTTTAAACATTCTAACAAGGTAATTGCTTCACATAGGTAACAAGATTATCACCCAAACTAGTATAGGAACAGCCATTGCAATCTTGACATAATGATTCTGGTTAGCATTTAAAATGATGTTTTATTTATTGGTTCCTCTCTTAAAGGTCATTAGACTAGTCAAATCTAGTACTGGTAAAACTACATTAGCAATTGGAGCTCAAAATACAACTTTTTAGTCCTATAATCTATGTTGTTACTCTTAAACAGACACACACACACACACACATATATATATATATATATATATATATATGTGAAATACCTGATATTGTTTAACAATTACACATTTTATGTAAGTTTTAGCTTAGTTTTGTGTCATTTTTTTTAATTTGTATTGACTAATCAATCTATTTATGTATTAAATTGTGCAATTTAAAGATTATTATTATTATTATTATTATTAATTTTTTTGCAAAAGACAACATCGATTGACGATTGGTCTAAAACTGATGTGGTAAGCACATTCAACATCAGTTTGCCAAAAGCCGATGTTGTATATGACTTTCAACATCGATTTTTTCATAACCGATGTAGCAAGCACTTCATAATACATAATTTTGGCCATATTAATACATCGATTTCAGCCATAACCGATGTTGAAAATGCCTACTTACAAAGATGGTCATTTCAACATCGATTCTAGAACCGATGGTAAAGCCCTTTTATGTAGTAGTTGATAAGTGCCCTATTTTAGTTAAATCTAGGTTTACAATGTCGACACTTATCTTTTGAACTTATTAAATATGCTTATAAACTTACCCTAAACCTAGTCAATTTGTATTTAGTACTTATGTAAATGTTGTTTTTCATATTTTGAAAGATTAGTCCAATCATATTTTGTATTTTGATAGGTTCCGATGATATCCGAAGCATCCAAGTAAGCAAAGCAAGCGAAAGGGGCATAAAAATCAAATTTGGGGGTGTCAGAAGCAAAATGGCCCAAAACTCGTCCAAGCCCATGACCTTTCTTCACTATTAAGCTTTTAACTCGTCCGGGCGAGCATCCTTAGGCCAAATCACTCGCCCAGGCGAGTAAACATAGGCAAAATCACTCGCTTGGGCGAGTGGACACAAGCTGGTGACCAAATTCTATAAATAGCCATGCAAACCTTGAGCAAAGGCATCCCATTTCGAAATTCTCAGCCCTTGTACATAAATTTAGCTTAGGATAGAGGTTAGGAGAGTGAGAGAAGTGAGAATTAGTGTGGAGACTTTGCCGAAAAGAAGGGGTGATGATTCCCTTAATCAATTCTTCCCTTGAGGAGGTGCTCTCCACAATGATTGGCTAGCTTCTCTTAAGGATTGGATGTAAATCTTACCCCTATGCATCTCTTTTAATATTTATTTATGCATGAATGTTTTCTATTCCTTATTGGTAATTTCATTTTGTTCTTAATGCTTAATTCTACTTGATCACTAGTTTCATGAAATAACGCGATTATGATTATAATGCTAGGGTATTTACTTCATATGCTAGGGATCGATTCGGGGTGAAATAATGTGTGCATCAATAAGGACAGAAAATGATTTATAATACATGGTAAAGTTAATTGAATACTGAGCGTATGAATGATAAAACCCAATCCCACTTTCTCATAAATATATTTCATTTTACTAGTTTCGTAATTTTCCGTTACTTCCGTAATCACATGAAATTCTGCATAACTATTGAAATGTTAAGTTTTACTTGGATAAACTGAGTAGCTCAAGTCCCTGTGGAGATGAACTTTTATAAATTTTGTAACTTACAACGTCAAATTAGTATGTTTGCCAAGAGTCCTAACAGTAGTGTAAGGATTCAATCGCTTTAGTAAATCATCACAGCTCCAGAAAATGAAAAATGAATTTATGATCATGCAATTCAATTTGAAATCATGAGATAATCACCTTACATTCGTTCATCAAAATAGGAAATACAATCGCATCTCCCAATTGAAATGAACTAAAGTATAATTCGAATTGAAATAAGCAATCAATCGATCACTATGAAAAGATTAATCAATTATACCCCTAATCTTAATTCAATTTCTCAAATCTCAACAAATCACACATTTACTCATAAAATTGAAAGACAAAAATGAGGAAAAACAAAAATTAAAACATAAAGGAACTCAAATTTACCAGATCCTTAGGACTCTTGGATTGAAAAAAAAGGTTAGCCCTCCATGAACATGTCCATTGTGAAATAACATATATCACACTAGAAGGGTGTTGAATAGTGTGTTAAATAAATTTGAAACAAAAATCGCAAAGAAAAGATTTTCACAGGAAGATACGCTTAACATCAAGTTACCAAATGTATCGTTCAATGAATGAAAAACAAATCTTTTGAAAACAAATATTATCGTCCAATGCTTGATGAAACAAAGTTTTCACAAAGTTTTCTAAAAAGCAAACGTGTATGATGAAATATATCAAAACCAGCACAAGAGAATACTAATAAATTAGCTTTGGAGAGAAGTATAAACACTTAAGTTTATATTGGTTCACTTAAACAGAGCTACGTGCAACGGTCCTCTACAAACTAGTAAAGGGTTCCACTAACCAAAGCTTGATTACAACAAGTATTTTGTCCTACCACTCCTGGCTACAATAGTATTCTCAAGCCCACTTCTGACACACCCTTAGATTCTCCCTGAATCTAAGACATGCAAGTATTGTTTAACACTAAGTCATTCATGACTTTCACAAACAACAATGTTTGAATGAATACATAGATTCAAATATCTCAAAAGAGTGGATAAGCACTTGAGCTCAAATATAATGAAATAAAGCAAAGAATGAACAACTTAAGAACAAGATGTATTGTCCAATGACTTGATAGAAAGATCACTTCTAATATAACTTTTCTCGTATTTCTCTTTGTTTTCTTGTATTGAATAATAGAGCTTGAGTCGCCTTTTATAGAATTCAATGAAGAGATCCTTTACGGGATTAACGCTTGCCTTGATATGACCATTGTCTCACAGCTGGACGTATTGTCACGTATCACATTATTGAGGATAAAGAAATAATAAAAGTATAGACAATAACATTTGATCCTTCTTCTAAAGTGCTAATGATTTCGAAGAACATTCTTTCAAAATTCTTCTATTCTCTTTTATTATGACTTTTTTTACTCGAAATTCAAATGTTAGCAATTCAAAAATAAGAGAGACAAAATGAATTTACTAAAGATGAGTTTGTGCACTTCCCTTTTTAGCTAACATGAATCCAATACATGATTCGATGTCACTTATACTTAATATAAAACAATGTGTGTAAGTGAAAAAGTCCGTTGGATGTGAGTGAAAGGAACACAATGTATAGACATTGGTTTTCAAAAAGGAGTGGGCGCTAGTTGAACAACACGTTGGATGCTGGATGTTACTCTTAATAATCAAGTTCCACTGTGAATGGATGTAACTTATAAGAGCATTAAGATAGAGAGTTATTACCATGTTTGCTCATATGTAGTAAGTCCTATTTCACTTAAGCATAACTCATTAGTCCATAAACAATTTATATTTTTGTAATCATCAAAATCATGGGCAACGATGGATCGTCCAATTATGGGTAAGTGGCTCATCCAAACTTAACACATTATGGGTTTAATTTAGAAAATTAAGAAGATAAGAAAAAGGGAGAAGAAGAGAGAGAAGAGAGCACTTAAACCTTATCTAAAATTTAATAAAATGCAAGTGTAATATAATGTGTCACTACAAGAGTGTTTTTGTTATTTTATTACAATGGGAGCTCTAAATTTTGTGAGGCGCACTAAAAATTTGTGAAGCCCACTTCAACAAACCCCTAAAAACCATGATAGTTGCTATTTATGCCCTCGTTTTAGCTAAGTACACCCCAATACCTCATTTTACAACTTAATTATATTATTTTTTCTTAAAGCACTATACCCCTAGGAACTCGTTTTTCTTTCTCGAAATGTCTTTCTAGAATACCATATATCTAATCCGAAAATAAATTAAAATACATTTCTAGAATAGGTATATGTTATTACGGAAAGAGATTTCTTGTAGTAATGAACTTAAGATCATTGATGTTGTAAATGCTTATCTTACACCCCATGTTTGTTAGTCTTATTTTCATTCTATCATTGGTGATCTTTAAATCATATCCAAAATCTTTTTTTCTACCTTTATTGTTCTTAAAACCCTGATTTTGAACCCCATCTGCATTATATAAATTTTAGTTATCCTTCAAAAACTCTTATGTGAATTGGACACATTGCATTTGACTGTGGACCTGATGATGTATTCTCCATTAAAACATAAAACACCAATTCAATATGTCCACCAATTTTTACTCATAAAACACCTTTTCCAATGTGTCCAACAATACACTATCTTCATCAACTATGTATTGGTATACGTAGTTTTTTTTGTCAACCACATTTACCTTTTGGTTCACATATCCTATTCCAATTCAATGATTCATAAAAACACAGATACATACCATGAATTATAAAATAAGTTCCAAGGAAAAATTATCTTTAAAAAAAAAATATTCTTCACTTGTTATATAATTGCTACATAAAATTTAACTTTAGTATACTAGCTATGAGAATAAAGTTTACACTGTGAATCAATATATATTAGAAATCATTTAGATGTAACTCTTATAATAATTATTACAAAATTTAATCATTTTTAGTTATATAACAATTTACTATTGATCCCAAACCTCCATCTCCAACGATTTCAGCACTCTTAGATGAAGTTTCACATAGTTTTATAATAACATTGCCAAAATTGTATTTTTTTTTGTTTATATACCACCAGGTGAAGATGTGGTTCACAATAAAGGTAGAAGGAAAATAAGATTTTAGATTGGGTTTAAAGAACACTAATGATAGGATGAAAATATGACTAACAAACATAGGATGTAAGATAAGCATTTACAACTTCAACGATCTTAAGTTTATTACTACCGGAACCTAGTCTAGAAATATATTTATGGAACTATGATACATAGTTCTAGAAATACATTTCCAAAATAGATATATGGTATTCCAGATCAAAAGACATTTCTAGAAAGAAAAATGGGATTCTAGGGGTTACTCTTTTAAGGAAAACATGATATAATGGATAATCATATGTAAAAAGGGGTATTGGGGTGTATTTAGAAACAACAGGTGCTATAAATAGAAAAATCTCCTATTAAAACCATAATTGGGCCACTAATTACAAATTAGGCCTGACCCAAATGCAAATATTGAAAAATCCAAGTGTAGGATGTAGTATTGAAGCTCTAATTTGACCTTTGAAAAGTCTAAATTAGCCCAAGCTTGAGCAAAAAAATTTGTAGAGCTTCCTCTTTGCTTTCAAACAAGACAAGAATCACTTAAATCAAAGCTTTGTGCAAAAAGTTATGCCTTGTACACGAAAACAATATCAGTATGAGCAAAATGTTAGATCTAGACAGTACAATATGTTATAACTAGACAATCCAAGATACCCAATGTTTTGATGATAACAAAGATATAAATTGTTGATGAGCTAATGGGTTACCTTAAGTGAAATAAGAAAAACTTGATATAAGCTCAATTAGAAATAGATTTCTATCCTTATAAAACAAATATACAAATTATCATCCAAAGGTAACAAGAAATTGTTTTCATTAACAACTAAGTTCAGTGTCCAACGCGCTGTTATAAAACAAGCGCCCAACCATTTATGAAAATAAATGTCAATACATTGCCTTATGTTTTGCGCGTCCAAATGAGATAACCACTTACACTAAGTATTTTATACTATGAAAAGTGGCGTCTATTCATGTACTGAATTCATGTTAGCTAACATGAGAAAAATATTCTTATTTGTATCTTGATGATTTCATGTTGCCTCTTATAACTTGAATTTCTAACATTTGAATTTCAATTATACTAAGGCAGAAACAAAATGGAAGGATATCACTGAGACACAAATCAATCGTACAAGTAGTGGAGCAGAAAGCAGCAAACATAATGTATTGTTGTCCCCTCTCTTATCAACAAGCTACCACGTAGTAGATAAGTCAAGTTGTTGATAACAAAATTATTTAAGGAAGGCTCGGATCCCACAACAGATACTATTCTGAAGTCTATATAAAGATTTTCAAGCCTAAGGGTGAAGCACGAAGAAATATACAAACCTATCAAGTTCTCTCAAGTGCTATTACTTTGCAATATTTATTAGACGCAAGTCTACACAAGCTTAAATTGTTATCCTTTTCTTTGCAAAGTTACTTTGTGAAATCTATTTTACATTATTATATCCTCTTTGTGAGAGATGAATCATTGTCTTCTTTCAAACCTCTGTTGCTTATGAAAGTCAGGAGTAATTTAGTGTTAAACAATACTTTGTTGTTCTTAAACTCGGGAGGAGTTTAAGGGTGTTCGAGAAGTGGCCTTAAGAATGCTATTGTAGCCAAGATTGGTAGGTCAGAATACTTGTTTGTAATCAAGTTTAATTAGTGAAACCCTTTATAGGATGTAAAAGAGAACTGGATGTAGCTCAAGTTAAGTGAACCAGTAAAAACAAAGTGTTTCTACTTCACTTTTTGTTATTTAATTTATATTCTCTTGAGCTTATTTCTGCATACTAGACACATAAGTTTGCTTTTGAAAACCTTTTGTACAAGTTGCATGTTAGTCACAAAACAATGTTTCATTAAAATAGTTGTTATAACTGTTGGGTGTTACATCAAAAACATCATTTTCAGCGTCTTATTCAAACTCATTTGTGAAAACTTTATCCATTTCGAAAAATACTTAATTTTTTTCAAACACACTATTCAACCCCCCTGGGGGCCCTTTAATGTTATATCTGTAATTTCAAAAAATTGCAAAAATTAACATGACACTTGAGCCTAACAAGACCCAATCTCTCATAACTCAATTAAAAAGGTCAAAAACAACTATTAAAGTGTGTTGTTCATGAATGCTCAATAATACTCTATCATTGAGTTGACTAGTCTTAGTTGAATCCTCATTACTTCTTTTTCTTGACCGGTTCATGGGATGTCTTCTAACGATTGTTTGCATGATGTTTCTTGTGTTAATTCTAGTGACTACAATGCTAGAACTTCAATCTTCATTCTTATAGTTGCTTTGTTTTGGTTAGGATTTATTGATGTCTTCAAGTTCTTTTTTTTTTCTGAATTCCTTCATGTATATTATCATAGGCATATCTAAACTAACCACATCACACTTGCTCAGCTGAATCAAGTCATAAATGCCTATATTATTCCGATGTTGAGCTTGTTATGCTTCCAAGCATTTTAATCAAGTGAAATTAGTATTTCTATCTTTTAAGGGTAAGCTCTTAAAATCCCACTCTCATCTTTCACAAAATCACTCTTAATACTATCTTTGTGAATAAGGACCCGATGGCCTCTAAGTGTAACACCCCGTAGGCCTCCGACATGTTAACATTAATAATATCAGATTAGCGCAGAGTCTCCAATTTATAAACAATAGCGGAAGCATAGAATCGTTTTCTTGATTTATTATGTATGGAATAATCAAAGCTTTAGCGTACAAAATAATACCATGCTGATCCAGTTTATCCAAAACCAACATAAATAAGACAGATAA
>PYAF01006222.1:649964-681719 GCA_007407185.1 Glycine tomentella | reverse complement strand
GTGATACCTTCTGGACATTCAAGTGAACCGCGTGACATATGGCGCGATGCGCGTGAGATGGCAGATGTTGTTTTCTTCTTTATTTGCTCTTAATTTCCCTCTTTTTGGCCTGCAAACACTCAATTGGTATTAAAATGCTTTATGTAACCTAAAATCCTAAATATGCCTAATTCTTATACTATTTTCTAACTATTTACTTTAAATATAACCTAAACTAATGCTATATTTAAGATGTGTTTGCAACACATCAATGAGCACAGGGCTGAGACAAATTCATCTATGGAAGAGATGAAATCTAGACTAGAGAACATAGAAGTTAGGCTTGTTCTTGATGATATTGACAAACTAGTTTAAATTGCTTATGTTCTTTATGCTTTCTTTCTGTTTCTGAGTATGTTATGCTTTGATTAATGATTTGCTATTTTAAATTTCAATGTACTACATCATCTTTCAATTAATATATGCACATTATTTTTGTCTTTGATAAGCCAAATAGGGGGAGAAATAATTGTAATGATCATAGGGGGAGATAAATAAGAAATAACTCTGTTTGTTTAAATAGGATGAAATATTTTGTGATGATGAGTGCTCTGTTTGTTTGCTTAGTATTTTTATAAGAAATTATACAAGTCAGGGGAGCAAATTTAAAGCATTATATACTTAACACTTGTTCTTGCAAAAGCTTATTTAAGTTTCAAGATATCAAGTATGATTCCTTTATCATTCATCCCTCAAAAGCAATCAAACATGAAACAAATGGAAAATTGATATTTGGCATGCTCAAAGCCAAAAAGGGGGAGATTGTTGAATATAGGGGAAGTTGCAAGAAGAATCAAAGCAAGCATGATGAAGAAACTAGATGATTGGCTTAAGGATATTTTTGCTTTTTACATGCCCAATCAAGTATGAAGACATGTTCAATTTGTTTAAGTTTGATTCAAGTACATTGCTTTGTGATCCTTGCATTGCAATTTGCATGTCTCATTTAACTTGCATACATAGGTGCAATAAAACTTGAAGCTGCTAAACGATTTCAAAAAGAAATTATGTTCTCATGGCTAAGTTTTTGGAAAAATGAAAACTTACTGTTTTAATCGATTACACGGTGTTTTAATCGATTAAATGCTTTTGTTCTAAATCTGGAAAAGCCATGAAGAACACTTTAATCGATTACAAGATTGGTTTAATCGATTACATAGTGCATTTTGGAAAATCATGCATTGTTGCTTTTAATCGATTACCATTTATCGTAATCGATTACATAGGCTTTTTAGAAAACTCTGCTTTTCTGCTTTAATCGATACATTGCGAAATAATCGATTATTCTGTTCATAATCTTTTTTCCAGAATGTTGAGGAACAATTTAATCGATTATTTAATTGTTTTAATCGATTACATATGGCAAATAATCGATTAGACAAGCGGATTAATCGATTATTGTCAGTTAAATCAATTTTTTTAAAAGCCTTGTGGGTCAATTCTTTATAAATAGACCTTGTGCGAATTATTCAATACATATGAGTGACTTACAAAAAGACACCAAGCTTTCTAAGTGTTCAAGAGACTGATTTCCTTGTGAGTAACACATCTTGTGAAGATCAAGATTTCTGAGTTTTTAGAGAAGATGTGCTAAAGAAAAGAAGTTTTCAAGATATTGATTCTGAGCAATAGAATTCATACTACCTAGATTGTGTGGTAATCTCAAATTCATTTTCATTCATTCATGCATGAAGGATCACAGGTAGTGTTCATCTTGAATCATTCTTTTTAGATTTTCTAAGAGTTTGTTGTGTTGTAATATTTCAAATTGAGGGATGACCCAACCGTTTATGCCATAGCTCTAGAGACTCAGGTGATCGAACTGCAAACATTGTTGCTTGGTTTTGTCGAAACACATACACGCCATCTTTGAGATCACCCAACCCACTCACCATATTCAGGTTGCGGTCCCGCAAAATACAGATTTTATTAGTAAATAACACGTCCCCTTGTTGTTGTTGAACCAATTGAGATACGAAGATAAGGTTGCATCTCAGATTGGGCACAAATAATACATCAGACAATAGAAAATGTGGATTGAGCGCAACGGTTCCTTTCTTTATAGCATGTGTTACGAAACCATTAGGTAACCCTACTGTAAGTGATTGAATATTTTCAACGTTCTCTAATAGTTTAACTGAGCCAGTCATGTGACGAGATGTGCCACTATCAATGAGCCAATCATAAGAAACAACATTACCAGATAGTTTTTCAGCAGGAGGATGAGATTTATCCACCATTGAAAGCAGGCATTTTACCACATTTGTCATGATTTTTGGAGTTAAAGCAGAGAAGGCAGCAACAGGTTTCGAGGCCTCCTCAGTTTTTGCAGCATTGGCACTATTTTGTGGAGGGTGAAAGTTGTTGTAGCTTGAATGGCTTCGTCCTCCTCCAAAAAGACCACGTCCACACCCCTTGCTACCTCCATGATTGGGGTAGCCAAAGGTTTGCCAACATTTAGAGGATTCATGATTAGTTTTTCCACAATGACGACAAGGCACACGTTCAGCGAATTTCTCCATTCCTGCAGAAACTCCTGCGGGAGCTACGGTCTGAGCAGCACAACCTATGACATAAACTCTTTCTTATTGTGTATGGATGACGGAACGATGTGTCTCCTCCTGTGTGACAATGGCATTAATCTTGTTCAGTGATGGGAGTGGTGTGGTATTTAGTATCTGTGTGTGTAAGTGACCGTATGTAGCTTCATCCAGCCCCATAAGAAATTGATACACTATGTCGTTCTCCTTCTCCTCCTCGACTTCTTTTGCATATGCGCATGCATCACCACAATCGCATGCCTTGTAAACTTTGCTCCCCACAAGCTCATCCCACACAGCTCGCAGTTTTGTATAATATTCTCCCACACTGCTACCATGTTGTTTAATGGTAGATAGGCTTGCTTTAAGCTGATATATGCGTGGAGCATTTACCACGAAGTAACGCTCTTTCAAATCCTCCCAGAGATCCTTCACATTATCGAAACACTTGATGAATAGCTGAAGTGTAGGGTCAATGGTGTTGTGTATCCAACCATTGATCATTGAATTACACATCTCCCATGCAGTCCATTCGTCATCATCCTTTTTCGGCTCCTTCACAGCTCCTCCTGTAATGAATCCTAGCTTGTTTTTGGCCTTAAGCCATTTTTCATGAGTTTCGCCCAATTTTGGTAATTAGTTCCACCTTTTAGTATCAATGTTGTCAACAAAATCCCTGGATTATCAGACCCTCCCAAATAGAAAGGAGCCAGGATCCATGATCACTTTTGTTTTCCTAGTTCCTTCTTTAGTCATCATTAGATGACCAAATCACTTAGAGGTTTAATTTTGCATAAGTGTTAAAAACCAGGCTCTGATACCATATTAAACTTGGTATCTAACTTTGTTTTATTGAAAAATTGAGTTGCCTTTATAGGCATTACAAAGAGCAAAACAGTAATATGTTACATACAAACTTATCTACAAATATGTTATCCTAACAAACTCAACAAATGAAAATAATAGGAATTGTTCACAACAACCAAGAGGGGGGGTGAATTGGTTGAACCTTGGTATTTTAAAATCAAATTCAAATCAGAGTTTTCAGGATCTTTATCACTTTTAAAACCAAGAAACCTTTTACTCAATCAAATAGCTCAGTCCAAGAATTCAATAGATCAAAACAAATCTTGTTGAACAATGAATGTGATTCAAAGAATAAAAGACAATTAATAAGATGATAATAAAAATAAGAACACACACAATTTATACTGGTTCACTTCAAATCATGAAGATACATCCAGTTTCTTCCAACCAACACTAGGTTAGAGTTCCGCTATTATAAAAATATTCTTACAAGCTTTTACAAGAATCTCCCCTTTATCAACCCTAGACAAAGAACAGAAATCTAAAACCCTATTAGAAATCTAAGGAGAAAGATCCAGAGAACACTACTCTGATCTTTAAGCTAGAGAACCCTTTTCTAGTCCCAAGCTTTAAGAATCAAAATTACAATAGCCAATACAATACAAAATTGTAAACAAAATTACAACCAATCAGTTAAGGAAAGAAAACACCTGATGATCCAGTGAATGATATGCACATGAATGAACAAACCAGGTTGAAAGATGAAAATCAATCTCAGAACATCTCCTTCCTTAACCTTTGAAAGAAACTTCTTGCTTGAAAGAATCACTCAAAAACCCATAAGTGTTTTAGTGAAAGCAAGAACTCATAGAACCCAGAAAAATCACTTAGAACGTGTTTAGAAAGCTTATGTGTGCTCAGAATACGAATCGATCAAGTTACAAAACAAGCTGAGCCAAGGTTCTATTTATAACAAACTTTTGTAACTGTCAGTAATCGATTAAACGCGCCTAATAATCAATTATTTCACTCATGTAATTGATTAAATCAACCTTGTAATCGATTAAAGTGTTCTACAAGAATCTGAACATGAGCAACGAACAAAATAATCGATTATTCCGTCTTGTAATCAATTAAGACAGCAAGCTTCATAAACTTGAAATACACTATGTAATCGATTACGAATTCTGGTAATCGATTAAACCAGGAAGCTTTAGAAATCATATTGAACTATATAATCGATTACTATATTTGGTAATCGATTAATGCGGCAAACCTTATATGCATTAACACATAGTGTAATCGATTAATGCAGCAAACCTTATATGCATTAACACATAGTGTAATCGATTACTGAATTTGGTAATCGATTATGACAGGAAAATGGTTTTTTCAGTTTAGCCTGTGTAATCGATTACTACTCTTTGGTAATCGATTCTTCCATCACGGCTTAAAATAATATATAGCAATGTAATCGATTACTACCTGTTAGTAATCGATTAAAGTGTTCATCAAGGCAGTTTATATGTAAACAAATGTCAAACAATCGATTAATCCGATATGTAATTGATTACATTGTTCTTAAAAACTTTTCCTAAGTGAACCAAGAACAAAATAATCGATTATAGGCTTAATGTAATCGATTAATTCAGTACAAAAACATTTTTCCAAAAACCTTGTGATTCATATAAAAGCCTTTAGTTAAATGTTGAAAGCTTAGTTGGATTTTCATGTAAAAAATACTTAGTTGAATGAATGAATGAGTGAATGCATGAATCAATCAGATGGCTTTCCTTTTACATGAAATTCCAAGTCTTCAAGCATGTTTGAAGCTCAAAACAAATCTTGGCAAAGGCTTCCAATCTTCATTAAGCTCCTTTAAAATCAACAATCTCCCCCTTTTTGACTTTAAACATGCCAAATTCTTGATTGACCAATTGTTGAACTTGAAGCTTTTATAAATGGAATTGTCCATGGAAGACTTTGAATTTTCAGACCTGAAACTTTTACCTTTCTATCCAAAGATGAAGTGTTAAAGCATCTGATTCCTTTACATCATCATTCATATGTATTTTAAGTATTATTGATTCATTTTAGACAGTCAGCTCCCCCTATATTCCATAATCCATTCAATTTAGATTTTGGGAAAAAATGTGAACGAAAAACAAGGGCAAACAGAGTGATATGCAGGGCATTCAACAATCAATCATTTCCCCCCCTAATTTGCTTGTTTAAGTCAAAAACATAAAGAGCACAGTGGATAATTGAATTGGAGACATAATGGAAGTGTCAAATCATCAAAGGGAAGCCATTACAAAGTGAATTTAAAATAAAAGCTAACAACTTAAAAACAAAGCATAAAACAAAAAGAAAAACATAAGTCTTAGAATTCTACAGAAGCATTATCATTCATATTTGCTTCTATGGTATCAAGCCTATCTCTAATCTCTCCTAAGGCTTCATTTGTTTCATCCTTAAAGTCCTGTTGCATCCAGATCATGGTGTCCATTTTCTGCAGCATCAAAGACTCAAACTGAGAGTATAAGGGTTGTTGTTGATCCCTTGCTTCATCTTCAGAATCAGCAACTTGATCTCCTTCATCAGCAGCAGCAGCAGCAGGCTGTGGTTGTTCAGCCATGATCCAGCCATCTGAAGTCTTTCTCATCCCCATCTTGGTGAGATGCTTCTCCTTTATTAGGCTGTTGCTTGAGTTGGTATGATCAACAACTTCATTTTCCACATCAATGTTGAAGTGGTCAATGAACCTAGATACTAGCACAGGATATGGGAAATGGTAGTTGACCAACCTTTTGGATTTGAACATTATTTCTTCAAATATGAGAACCCAATTCATAGGTACGTTGTTCTTCAGACCATAGACTAATTGGAGGTCTTCATCTATTGCTTGGGCATGGTTGGTGGCCCTAGGAGTGATTACATAAGTAATTATGTAATGGAGGAGCCTATCCTCAGGTGTCATGGGTCCAGTACCCAATCTGTTCCTAAGTTGCATATGGGGGTCATGTAACATCTCCCTATAGGTATCCATTTTGCTATACCCATTTGGTTCTTCATCAAACTTCCTAGCCCCTTCACATATAACCCCAGCCACAGTCTCCCAGACTTCATGGGTGATTTTCATTGTTACACCCTTTACTTTGGTGATCATGGTCCCATTCATGGACCCTTTGGCACAGGTATAGAAAACCTTCACCAAATCAGGGTAAATGGTACCCTTCATTTCTAAAAATCTCCTAAGCCCTTGGGCTTCAAAGTATGCAGGGAACTGGAATCCCTCCCTAATAAACAAATCTAACTCAAGGTATTTTAGTGAGGCTACAGGCTTGGTTGCATTGAACTGTAGATAGTTCATTTTATCTGACTCTGTGGAAAACCACAAGTCCAACCTGTTTGGGGGTTGAGAAGGAGGTGGATTGGATGAAGATTCACCCATTTTCCTCTTAGAAGACCTAGCACCTTTAGGTGTTGGGTTTGACATGGTTCTGGATAGGTTTAGACACAAGAAAACTCAGACAAATTTCAGAAATTTTAGAGAGATAATAGAATAAGATGAAAATTTTTCTATTGATGCAATGGACTATTTATAGGCAGAATTGATGCTCCTAACGTCCATATTTTTGAAAATATAGTTGTTGGTGACAGTTAAGGCACTTCAGTGGCCTTGGATTTGGTTGGGCAGTTACATTTTCAGAGAAAAACTGTCAGAAAATGCACAACTGACTAAATATGTAACACCCCGTATGCATCCGGTGTATTAACATATTATTTAATTAGATAAACACATAATTAACTTAAATAAAAACCCGCGGAAGCGATAATAAAACCGTATTTCTTGATTCATTATGTATGGTACTCATCATAATCATATCCAGCCCCATGATCCAAAACAACAAAATAAAACCATGGCAGATGCATAAACAATATCTCTACAGATATATCAGGAGGTAACCAAAGGCATATAAATATATATACATCAACTGACACTCACAATGTCTATACAAAAGAATAGGCATACATAGCCCAAAGCTCTGATCTCCAAGATCACTTCCTCACACGAGGGCATACAGACCATATACATGAATAATCCAAAACATATGCGTCTACGCACATCTTCCCTCACAGGGATATAAAACGACAACAAAACAGAACAAAACAAGGGGCCTCTATGCTCTCAAGGTACTACAACAGCTGTCCCTACTGGGGCCTTCTGCCCTGGGAACCATCATCTCTGCCAGATGAGTCTACTGCAAAAACATAATCCCTACACGGGGTGAGATACGTCTCAGTAAGCTCAGGGTCCTTGGAGGCATCTCCTCCACCCTGGCTCACTTCCATGACACACGTCATCCAAGCATCACAATCAATGGCCTCCCGGCCCTCATAACAATACAATGCAAATCATCTAACTCTAATGTATAACTGCGGAACTACGCCGCCACGATGCATCATCATCAGAATCAGGACTCTCAGTCCTCAGTGTGAGACCGAAACTCACACATGTGTCATCCCATCGGGAGCTACCCCTTACGCATGGACGCACATATATGACACCTTCGAGAATAGGCTTCAACCGCAACGGGACCACCTATCTCTTGGTCTTAAGGGATCATCATCACCCTTGACGTGAGCAAACCAAACTAGGAGGTGCGCTCTTCTCCTAGGGAGGTCCATATCTATCTAACTGGCCAGAAGATCTAATCACAGGTATCCATACATACAATGCATAGAATCATGCATACATATCATTATGAGAAAGCAACAACCAATTCAATGCATGCATCATGAATGCAACCATCACTCCCTCGGAGTATGGTGGAACACAGTAGTGGGAAACATCCCCAAGGAACCAAGAACTTACCTGACAAAGTCGTGCTCTGCGGTTCAGCCCCTGAGCGGTGGTCTACGCCACTAACACCTTCGGTGTCGCGCCCTATACAAGGCATATATAAGCTCAAATCAAAACCAAAGCAACCTCACAAGGCATAAGCATATAACACATTTCTCAACCGTCACAATGAAAGGAACCTCATTCCTTTCCATATAAACCTTTACATCTTCTATCTTAAGGTCATCAAAGCCCATCAATCACTAGACAGCTCATAGACCCTCTGTTACGGATTTTTACCACGGCAAGCGTACCGTTGTATCGTTGTAAGTTTCAAATTTATAAGATCGTCTCCACAGGGATTTGAGTTTACTTTGGTTGATTTAAATTGTTAACCGTTTAGTAGTTATATACAGATGATGAAAAGCGAAGATTCATTTGGTGTTTTTGCATCAATAAAGATAACGGAAAACAAATAAACGATTACGGGAAATAAATAAACGGATACAAGTCTAGTAAGTGTAGGATTGGATTTCGTCTTTCTTATCCCTTTTAATTGATTTTACCTATGCATGTTCTATACTTATTGCCACACACGTCTGAGTAACCCTAATTCGATTCCTTGCAATTACGGTCCTAAGGATATTTTATTAAATGTCGATCCCTCGCATATTTAATTAAATGCCCAAGCATTAAAAACTTAATCACGTGTTTAATGTGATCGAAACATTAATCCCTATTCCTAGCGACGTAACGTAACGAGTGATTAAATTCAGTTCAAACCCTAAATTTACTTTCCAGTCGCCTTTAGGGTTAATTTCATGAAACTAACGGTTAATTAAAATCAAGCATTAAGCATGGAATAAAATCACCAAAAAGAAATAGAACAACGCATAAATAATTAAAAGAGCATAGGGATAAGAAGAGTACGTCCAATCCTTAGGGAAGTTTAAGCGAATATGGGCAGAATCTCCTCAAGAGAATCACCGACTAAGCTCGTCATCGACCCTCTCTTCGGCAGAATCTCCTTACAAAATTCACTCAACCTCACTTCCCTAAGTTCTACACTCACTTAGAAACATAAACAAGCAAGAAACAAGAGCAAGCAAGTGCCTGGGAGAGAAAAGAAGTGAAAAAGCATGCCTTGGCTCAAAATTTCGTCCATATTTATAGGGAAAAGCCTCCTGGCTGCTTGGGTCGCCTGGGCGACCAATTTCTTCATAAAACAGGCGCCTGGGCGAGCTAAGGCTGCTTTCTTGGAACTTGAACTTGCCCAGGCGAGTGAAATAGACATGGTATGGTCGCCTGGGCGAGCTTAATGCTTACTGTTGAAGAAATCTTTGGGCCTTGGTGCTTCTTGGGCCTGAAATGTTGTTTGAGACTTCTTTCTTTGCTTAGTTTACTCCAGGCTCCTATTTTCGCAAGCTTGGTTCTTCCGTAACTTTAAAACCTAGCAAAATTAAAACATTCGATTGGACGAAAACTTTTCAAAATACAAAAGCATTGCTTACCTTAATGTAACCATCAATTATCTAGGTTTATAGGGTTAACTTGTGTATAATTCAATTAAAATAACGGATAAGTGCCATATTTGAATCCTATTTTTACTAAAATGTGGCGCATGTTATAAGCTTGTTAATGTGGTGCATGTTTATGTGACTAGCCCTTCTATGCCATAGCCAAGATTCATTAATCTTGCTTACAAGACAAGAAGTGTTATGGAAGAATGCATGATCAATTGAAAGTATGTATATGTTACATTTCCTTTTACCTATATGAAGAACTTCATTACTTTTTTCATCACAAATCATGCAGCAGTCTTTATTGAATGTGACTTTAAATCCTTTGTCACACAGCTGACTTATGCTCAAGAGATTATGCTTCAAACCTTCTACATAAAGAACATTCTTGATCTTTGTTTTGAAGCTATCTCCAATGTTTCCTTCTCCCATGATCTTGCCTTTATTATTATCCCCATAGGTGACATATCCTCCATCTCTAAGTGTTAAGTTTGTAAGCATGGACATGTCTCCCGTCATATGTCTAGAGCATCCACTGTCAAGGTACCATGTTGAGGATCTAGCTCTTAGACATACCTGCAAAAATCAAATCAATATGCAAGGGAAGGTATCCAATTAAGGTTGGGTCCATAAGGGTTAGCATTTTTATTTCTTTTTGGAATCCAAATGCAATCTCCATTTGGCACATAGAATCTCCTAGCATAGCATTTGTATGATGTGTGCCCTTTTTCCATACAATAGTTGCAAATGACAGATTTTGATGGTTTTCTAAATGCAACACTTTGATTAATCCTTCAGTTTTTATGCCACTTTTGATTTTTCTGTTTTGGAGGCACAAATACTGTTTTTCCAAATGATTTTGAGCCATGTTTGTACCCCAAACCAGAAGTATCTCCAGCATACTTTTGCACACTCAACATTTCAGCCAAGTTGCATTTTCCTTTATAAAGCTTTCTTAAGAGATCAATTAAATCACAGTTTTTGGACAAAAGTAACATGTACTTTTCTCATTGACTTTGTTTATAATCATCAAAATCCTTTTGAAGCAAGTTATACTTATCAAAATTTGTAGAGGAAGAGGCACACACACATCCATTCAAATTGTAACTTGAAACAAGTTTTTCATTTTCTTATTTCAAGTTGTAAATTTCAGTTTGCAATTCAGTTATTTTTGCAACATGCCATCTAAGATTTCCTCTGAGCTTGTTATTGGATTTTGCAAGATTTTGAGCTTCCTCATGCATTTCTTGGAAAGCACTAATAGCTTGTTCAAGTTCAGAATTTACCTCATCTCCATCACTTGATAAATCATCATCATCTCATTGATAGTGGAGGTGAGACACATGTTGGCTTCTTCATTTTCAGTAGAATAATCTGAGGTAGTTGACTCATTATCTTCCCAAGCTATGTAGGATCTTTTAGCTTTCCCTTCCTTCTTCATCTTGTTCTCTCCTTGTTGTTTCTTCAAGTAGATTGAGCACTCAAATTTGATGTGGCCAGGTTTACCACCTTCAAAGCATGTAAAATTGTTGTCAATCTTCTTGTTGATGTTGTTGTTGTTGCTATTGTTGTTCTTGTTGGCTTTAGTGAACCTCTTGTTCTTATTTTTCCTTAGGAACTTGCTGAACTTTCTGATAACTAAGTTCATGTTGTCTTTGTAACACCTCCTTTTACTCTCCCGTGTTTGATTTATTTTAGGTGAAATTTCGTTTCCACTTTGTATTAGAATTATCTCAGTTATAAATTTTTCACGAAAAATTCGTTTCTTCTTGCTTCAATTTTGTGATTCATTCGTAACATAAACGATTCTTCCTCACCACGATTTATTTATAATAAGAATACAATCCATCCATACAGTCCAAAATATAGTTCATCATACAGTTCCAAATACATGCCAACACAAAATACAACTGATCTAATTTGAGTACAACTCATCAAAATATCTTCATCATCTTCTCCTCATAGTCATCCACTGCTTTACTGTTTTCCTGCTCGCCCAAATAAATTTGGGGTCATCACAGGTGTCAACCACAGACACAAAAATAGGGTAAGTTTATGACAAACATAGTTTGAATAAAAACATATATAAAAGAATAGATACTCACATGGGCATAATATCATTTATAAAATAAGAGACATGCATGATCCACACCTTATTCAAATCACACCATCTACACAGCACACAGTTCAAATCATACCATCTATACAACACACAGATATACAACATACTCATCAAGTAATGCATGCTCTTCTTCTTTATATGATGCATACTTAGCTTTTTATATTAACACGGTCTAGCCCCCGCCAGGCAAGAATATCCAAATAACACGAACTTATGCCCCCGCCAGGCAAAATATAAAATACCACGGACTTATGCCCCCGCCAGGCTAAATATAAAATAATACGGACTTATGCCCCCGCCAGGCTAAATATAAAATAACACGGACTTATGCCCCCACCAGGCTAAATATAAAATTCTTTACACAACATCCCAATTATACAGCCACAGTCCACTTCATAGATTTCTCAGAACAAGTCATAATTCATCACAACTCAATTAGTTCAACATAATATACATAATTTCAACATAATTCTAATATCATAACCAACATTCTCAAGATATTTATTTTAACAAACTATATCACTTTAGTACTCCATCTAAACTTTAGAAACCATTTATGTACTATCATTGAAAACAAGTACATTTAAATTCAAATCAACATAATTTTAGCATCAAGTAAATATATAAACTCAAGGAATCATAGAATACTTTTAATCAAACACATACTTGTAACAAAATATTCTATTAGACACTATACTTCTAAACAATTATTTCCTTGAAAATAATCATAAAACATATAGTTGTAAATCATTTTAGCTTTCATTAGTTAGGTTAGATTCAAGTTATCTATTCAACAATTATTTATAACACTAAAATCAAGTTACTTAATCAAGTAACCATTCATATAGCAATCTTGAGTTCTTTGAGGCAATTCATCAAACACCTAGTCTACAAAGCTTAATTCTTCATGAAATCAAGTAAGGATTCTCATATAATTAATATTCAAACTTGGCTTATCATAAACTTCCCCATACCTTGCTTACTTCTCAAATTTTTGGACAGCCCTTGCTCCTAGGACCCCTTGCTTTCACGTGAGAGACTAAAGATGTAGGCCTTTGCTTTGCTTCTTGGTGTAAGGTGAAATGGAAGTGTTTTGGAATAAATGTTGCATGTTATTTTTCCTTAGGGCAGCCACCAAAATTTCGGTTCCTATCATCCTTTTATAGGGTGATTAAGCTTGATTTTTAGTTCTAAATATCCAAGGGTCATGATGGCTAGCTTTCTACTTGTTTTCTTTTCATTGGCTAATGGATTTTGTCCATACAAGTGTCCAAGTCTTGAAGATTCTCAAGACTTCTCCATTCCTCTTGGTTGTGCACGTGGATTTGCCCAGCTTGGAGAACAATCTTCATCAATTTCGTGATATAGCTAGGTGTTAGAGATATTTTGTTCTTTTCTTCATTCTTGACTTTTCCCCAAAACCCATTTTAGTAAAATAGTGGTTCTGGATTCGTTAACCGTTGGATCTCCTTAAAATTTTAAAGGCATACTACTATCTCACATATCTAACTTTTGACTGCTGGGATCGTGGAAATAATGTCTTTATCTGTCCACGTATTCTGCCAAAGGAGACAGGATAAGATTTGCTTCAAAAAATCTTCTTTAAGCTAATCCTTCACCATACAAGTGTCTTGACACTTGTTCAATTCATGAAGCCTTCTCTTAATCTCCTTCCAAGTGTCCTTTTGACTTGGCAAAATCATGAAGCTTCACCATTATTCTCCAAGCTTCACATAAATACTAGAGGAAAAATCTTCATCATGTGCCTTACAAGTGTCCTAACACTTGTATTCATCTCATGACCTACTTTTACATATGGTTTTCATGAATATTCTCCTCTTTTCCTCATGGTTCCATACGTGCTCTTCACACCTAGGAATGGAAACATAAGTTTTTCTTCCTTTTATACTATTGGATGCTTAAGAAAAACCTTATTCTCCTTATGGTTTTCTGTCACAAACTATTTTAATAATCTGTTATCTAAGAGTATTCTGTATTTCCATCATAAAAATATCTTATTCAAATATCTAAGGGTGTTCTTGTCCTTTCCAAAATATTCAAAGGCATTTATGTAAGTTTCCATTCTAAAATATCTTTCTAAAATATCTAGGGGCAGTTTTGTAATTTTCAAAATATCTAGGGGCGTTTTCGTCATTTCAACCTCAAGGGCATTTCTGTCATTTTTGATTTACGAAAAGGGCAATATGGTTCTTTCTCTTCAAACATTTCCATAATATCTCTAATTGATATTTCATCCTAATCTTTCAAATATAGAGCATCAAATCTTAATATGTACATCAATAATTATATAATGCCTTGGCTATAATCATGGAAATTTTGGGGTGTTACAGTATTCTTCATCCTCATCACTTGTTTCCTCTTCTTTTTCAGCTTTTGAAGTCGCAGCTTTCAAAGCAATGCTTCTGTTTTTCTTTTTTGCATCTTCAATACATGTTAGTTGAAACATTTCAAGCTCATATTCAAGTAGCTTACCATACAATGCAGCCATGGACATCTTTGATAGATCCTTAGATTCATTGATTGTTGTCACCTTTGGTTGTCAAGGCCTTGTTAGACACTTCAATATCTTTATGTTTAATTCTTCTGTGTCAAAGATCTTCCCAAGACCTAATAGATGGTTAACAATATGAGTGAATCTGATCTGCAATTGAGAAATGCTTTCATTGGTGTTCATCTTGAACATCTCATACTCATGGATCAAAGCATGCTTCCTTGATCTCCTAACTTCTTTAGTTCCTTCATGAGTAATTTCCAGCATCTCCCACATTTCTTTTGCACTCTTACATCTCACTGTCCTGAAAAATTCATCACAGGAAAGTGCATAGGTGATCATATTTTTGGCTTTGAAATCATATTGTGCAGCCTTTTGTTTCAGCTTCAGTCATCTCATCCCATTCTTTGGGAATCAATTCATTGGCAACAGTTTTCTTTGGAATGAAAGGACCCTTTTCTATAGCATTCCAAGCTCCTGGGTCATTTGATTGAATAAAGATTTTCATTCTATTTTTCCAAAAACTGAAATGTTCCCCTTCAAACATAGGAGGTTTGTTTAAAGAAGCACCTTCCTTGAAGGTTATTTGTGAGGTATTCATTTTTCTTTTTGAAGAAAACTAGTGATCTTGAATAACTCTCAAGAACCAGCTCTGATACCAATTGAAAATAATAGGAATACTTCACAACAACCAAGAGGGGGGGTGAATTGGTTGAACCTTGGTATTTTAAAATCAAATTCAAATCAGAGTTTTCAGGATCTTTATCACTTTTAAAACCAAGAAACCTTTTACTCAATCAAATAGCTCAGTTTAAAAATTCAATAGATCAAAACAAATCTTGTTGAACAATGAATGTGATTCAAAGAATAAAAGACAATTAATAAGATGAGAATAGAAATAAGAACACACACAATTTATACTGATTCACTTCAAATCATGAAGCTACATCCAGTTTCTTCCAACCAGCACTAGGTTAGAGTTCCACTATTATAAAAATATTCTTACAAGCTTTTACAAGAATCTCCCATTTATCAACCCTTGACAAAGAACAAAAATCTAAAACCCTATTAGAAATCTAAGGAGGAAGATCCAGAGAACACTACTCTGATCTTTAAGCTAGAGAACCCTTCTCTAGTCCCAAGCTTTAAGAATCAAAATTACAATAGCCAATACAACACAAATTTGTAAACAAAATTACAACCAATCAGTTAAGGAAAGAAAACATCTAATGATCCAGTGAATGATATGCACATGAATGAACAAACCAGGTTGAAAGATGAAAATCAATCTCAGAACATCTTCTTCCTTAATCTTTGAAAGAAACTTCTTGCTTGAAAGAATCACTCAAAAACCCATAAGTGTTTTAGTGAAAGCAAGAACTCATAGAACCCAGAAAAAGCACTTAGAGCGTGTTTAGAAAGCTTATGTGTGCTCAGAATACGAATTGATCAAGTTACAAAACAAGTTGAGCCAAGGTTCTATTTATAACAAACTTTGTAACTGTCAGTAATCGATTAAACGCGCCTAATAATCGATTATTTCACTCATGTAATCGATTAAATCAACTTTGTAATCGATTAAAGTGTTCTACAAGAATCTGGACATGAGCAACGAACAAAATAATCGATTATTCCGTCTTGTAATCGATTAAAACAGGAAGCTTCATAAACTTGAAATACACTGTGTAATCGATTACGGATTCTGGTAATCGATTAAACCAGGAAGCTTTAGAAATCATATTGAACTATGTAATCGATTACTATATTTGGTAATCGATTAATGAAGCAAACCTTATATGCATTAACACATAGTGTAATCGATTACTATATTTGGTAATCGATTATGACAGGAAGATGGTTTTTTTCAATTTAGCCTGTGTAATCGATTACTACTCTTTGGTAATCGATTCTTCCAACACGGCTTAAAATAATGTATAGCAATGTAATCGATTACTACCTGTTGGTAATCGATTAAAGTGTTCATCAAGGCAGTTTATATGTAAACGAAGGTCAAATGATCGATTAATCCGATAGGTAATCGATTACATTGTTCTTAAAAACTTTTCCTAAGTGAACCAAGAACAAAATAATCGATTATAGGCTTAATGTAATCGATTAATTCAGTACAAAAACATTTTTCCAAAAACCTTGTGATTCATATAAAAGCCTTTAGTTACATGTTGAAAGCTTAGTTGGATTTTTATGTAAAAAATACTTAGTTGAATGAATGAATGAGTGAATGCATGGATCAATCAGATGATTTTCCTTTTACATGGAATTCCAAGTCTTCAAGCATGTTTGAAACTCAAAACAAATCTTGGCAAAAACTTCCAATCTTCATGAAGCTCCTTTGAAATCAACAAGAAATAGATAAAAAACAAAAAAAACAAAACAAAACAAAACTAATCCACTGAGAATAATCATCTGTAACAACTAATCAAACTAAAATATCAAAACAACCATTATCCTTTCCAACATTAACAGTGGAAAGTGATTCCAAGATTGTGATTCAATTTGTTAATCAGGGGCGATGTTATGCGTCTTTATTGGTCCTTGGTGGCTTTTATTTGTAATTAAGTTGTCAAAACTCAGAGTGGAAGTTTGTGTTAGCAAACTTAGTTGCGGACTGGACAATGTAGTTTCAATGGCTCACTCTCAAGTCTGTTACTTCCTGCCCCTATAATTTTCATCCTGCACCTATATATTCTTTTATAATGTTTAAAATCCCATAATTCACCTTTTGTCTTTTCTCTTTTTGCCTGGATCTCTCCGACAGCTACAATACCCAGTTAGTCAAGGCTGAATCATTTTTTTTAATAAAATATATATTTACTCTATATACTCTCCAACAGCTCCAATACCCAATTAGTCAAGGTTGAATAATTTTTTTATAGTAAAATATGTATTTACTATCTATATTTTCTTTGAATCTTTGTTTTTAGTTTCCGAACTTTTGCATAATTTAGTTCTTTAACATTATAAAGAAAGCCATGCTTTTAGTTTCTCATCACAACTTAAAGTTAAAAACACATGCAGAAATTGATTACTAAACCCAGGACTAATAACATTTCTTTTATAAAATTTAGGGGCCAAATTGTATGATATGGAAGTTTGGGGGCTCAAACCAACAAAAGTACGTGTATATATATATATATATATATATATATATATATATATATATATATATATATATATATATTCTCGTAAAACACCTTAAAACAAACAACATCCTAGGACCAGAATTGTAGTTACTTTAAATATTATTAACATAATTCAATTTTTTTTATTTATCTTCATGCCAATTCGTTGTTTTAAAATAAAGATTTAAATATTTAATTTCATGTATTCTTATTATTTGTTTCATTTATTTAAAATTTTAAGATTAAATCATATTTTTTATGTCTATACAAAATATTTTGTCAACTTACATTTTTATAAAAAAATTAAGCACCTTTTTTCTAATTTATTAAAAATAGAAGACACTTTAATTGTTATTTGAAAACAATGTATAAAAAATTATTTAAAAAGAAAATATTGGTTCGAAAAGATAAAAGGCTATAATAAAAATAAAAATTAAAATATTGAAAGAAGTTATATATCTTTCTACATATAAAAAAGAAAAACAGCCTTCGAGTCAACGAAATATACAACATTGCCATCTTAGTATCTGAAAATAAGAAATTTTTTAAGAGTTTTTGAAAATGTGCAATTTATCAATCATTTTTGTCCAAAATTGGAAAAGTTGTGTTACTTAAGTGATAATATCAATATTGTTTAATGATTAAAGTGACGACAAATAATTAAGTTTTAAAACTTATTCTAAACATTCTAAAAACTTATTTTAAATTTTTTTAATGTCAAAGACTAATACGACCACACTTTATACTTTCATATACCAAAATAATAATTTACCTATAAAAAATAAGGTAGCCTTTGTTCTAATATAAACTCGGGATTAAGTGACCTTAAAGAAGGAAAGCTAACAAAAGTTTAGAAAGGCCAAATGTCATCCATTTGTAAGAAATAAAAGAAAAGGCTAAAATACAACTTTCTTTCCTTTATTTTGTTTACATTTATTTCTTTTATTTCTTACATTTTAGGACTAGGATTAGGATTCAATTAGACCAAAATAATATAAATAAAACATATCCAAAGTTGAAGATTAAACCAAAATTACTATTTTTTTAAAAAAAAAAACTAAGGGATTAAATATTTCTATTTTTAAATAAAAGAACTAAAATTGTAAGTTGAGTAATATAGAGACTAAAATTATATTTTATTACAAAAAATAGTTTCTCTTTTGAATAAGAGTGATTTGTATCAAGGTATTATTAATAAGACTTCCAATAATCAATACAGGCACACATATAATGAAAATGTTGGGAACTAGATGCTTTTGCAAGTTAATGAACATTTTGATTATCTTGTTACCTAATATAACACACGAAAATGTTTGATAAATCACTCAAAATACTAGTTGTGTTCGTAAAATATTTTACTTTGTAATAACTACACAACTCGTATTTTTATCAATAATTGAAGGAATTATGGTAAGTTATTTATAAGAAAATAAAATTCAAGAGCAACAAGAAATAGCAAAATGAATTCAAACAGAGAGGAAGGCCTAAGGTTAGGGGAGTTCAAAAATGAATTGATCCAGAAAAATAATAATAAATCAATCCAAAAAATAAATAACAGATCAAAACTAAACTTTTTTGGATTTCTTGGATATGTTTTTCCTTGAAATGAGCAGTTAAGCTTGGTTTTTGGTTGGAATTCGAGAACTGGACCAAATCGAACCAAACCACAAGTCTTATTGTATGTGCACTACTACCTTAGACCATATGTGAAATGACAATGTGCCTTTAGGAAAAACGACATTCACTCACCAAAGACTCTTTAGGGTTTAGGTGTCAGGGGAAATGATTTAGGGTTTATGGTTTAGGATGTTAGGTGTAAGGTGTAGCTGTATAGGTCAGTGTTTGAGGGTTGGGGATTTAAGGTGTAGGGTTTTGGGGTTTTAGTGTTTAGGGTATATGCTGTAGGTTTTTAGAGTTCATGTTTTGGGGTCAAGGGTTAGGGTTTAGAGGTTTAAGGGTAGGGTTGGGGTTGGGGTTTGGGGTTTGAGGATGGGGTCGGGGGTCAAGGGTTGGGGTTTAGGGATGGCAGTTTGGGTTGGGGTTAGGTATATGGTGTATGTGGGTTGGGGTCTAGGGTTTAAGTTTCGGGGTTTGGGGTTTAGGGTTTATGGTTTAGGGTTTGAGGTTTGGCATTTAGGGGGTTTTGGGTTTCGTTTTGGATTTAGGGTTTAGGGAGTTTCATGTTAAGTGTTTCGGCTTGTGTTGGTGTTTTCGGAGATATGCATTGTGTAACACCCTGAAATTTCAATAACTGAAAATATATGTTTAATGTATTTGTTGTGATTGTTTGATTATTTGATTAATTTAGATTGGTTGATTTGTTGTGCATTTTACTCTGGTGCAATTGCTTGGTATGTATGTTAGGTTGTACGAAGTTTGTTTGAGTTGCGCTGAAAATTGAGTGATTCTGAGTTTGACCGGAAACCTGTTTTAGTAAAATCACCATTCTGGATTGGTTAACCATTGGATCGCCTTCAAATTTTAGAGGTAGGCTCCTAACTCATAAATGTAACCTTTGACCGTTGGTATTGGCGAAATAATATCTGAAGCGTGAGATATTAATTTTTCACTGAACCAGAAATTTTAAAATTGAGCCAGCTCGCCCATGCAAATTTTGGTAGGTTTTTTGGCTCACCTAGGCGAGTCAAGTCACTTTCAAAACATGCAGCAGTGTGAAAAATAACAAAATCTGGCCTCCTTCTTCCTCCAAGCAGTCACCCAACCTTCCATCATCATCCTCCACCAACCAAGACCACAGGTGACCACCACTAGCCAGCGCAGCTTACCGTTGGACCATCGCACGGAGACGAATCCTTTAATCGGAATGGAATCTTCGAAACTCAACTCAAAGATTCGACAAAGAACGGAGCCTCTAATCCTTCTTTCTTGGTTTCTTTGAAGAAACATTGGTTTCCTTTGTCTTCTTCTAGCTAGTTTAAGCTTACCGTAGTGTCTCTTATGTTTTGGGTATCATTGTTGGCAATTTTACACTTCCTTTGAAAAACCTTTAAAAATGAAATGTTGTAAAAGTCTCTTTTTTATGAAATTGATGTCATTTTCATGATCTTTGTTAAACCTCGATCACATTGGTGTAATCAGATTTTAAAAATGCTGTCTTTTGATGTGAACTCTCAAAACACCGTTTAGCCCCTTTTCAATTTGAGTGGGTATTTGACCCCAAATGTTAATTTTGACCTTGCATTTATACTAAATTATCTTCAATTTGGTATATAGAGCTCTGCGTTCAGACAAGCACGTGTATTCAAAGAATCATGAAACAACACCGCTAGGCTCTAACAGGGAGAACTCCTAGTTAGGTAAGGGGAGTTTATTATCTAGTTATAGTTTTGGTACCATAATTGGGGGCCAGGGAGTCCAACTATGAAGATAACTGTCTGTCACAACTGTGTGCTGGTTTTTCAAGAAAAACTAAGTTTTAAACTAATGGGATGTGATATATTTATTATTGATGTATGTTTGTTCCTGTTGTGTGCTCGTTTTCAAGAAAAACTAAATTTTTAACTAATGGGATGTGATGAATTTGCTTGTTGATGGATAAAACTATGAATGATATTGTTGTTATAATGATTAGATTTTTGGGAAAAGTCTTAATTACAGAGGAGACTCTACCCAAAATTTTATAATTCGTTCTTTATTTATTTCTTTACTAAATTTTTAAATGGACATGAGAGTTTGTTTTCTATATTGTAATCCTCCTCTTTAATTTAGAATTTTCCTAAATTACCAATCTCGTGGTAATATGGATTTTGAATCAATGAGGTTTGTATTGTTTGAAGACTTGGGGAATGTGAATCTCAGGCATATGATAAATAGATGTGAAATGCGATTGTCTGTGATGCTGATAATGATATTGGAATGAAAATATGTTGATGATTATATTAATATGAGGTGATATTGATGATTATGATGATGATGTTGAAATAAGATAATGTTGATTGGGTTGATGATGTTGAAATGAGATGAGTTTGGTATGTGTGATGATGATATTGAGATGATGTGCATTGTTGTGATACTCGGTTACCATTATCAGTAATCGATTACATAGTTCATTTGGTAAATGACTGTTTTTCTGATTTAATCGATTACCAAAATTTGTAATCGATTACATAGTTTATTTTGTGAAACAGAGCTTTCTGTCTTAATCGATTACAGCTCGATTTAATCGATTATTTTGCTCGTTACTGAAACCCAAAAAGCTTCTTTAACATTTTAATCGATTAAGTGATAATTTAATCGATTACATAAGTGTTTTAATTGATTATCAGGCGCTTTTAATCGATTACAGTTAGTTACAAATTCTGTTATAAATAAGATTGAAGGCTTGGCTTGTTTAAGAACTTGACCACTTCATATTTTGAGTATACACAAGCCTTCTAAGCCTTTCTAAGTGATTTTCTCAGTGTTTTTACTTCTTGCTTCATTCAAAACATCAATGGGTCTTTGAATGATTCTTGAGCAAGATTCTTTTCAAGGTTAAGGAAAAGCATGATCTGATTTAGTTTGCTACTCAACCTGATTTGGTAATTCATGTGCATAACATTCATTGGATCATCAGGTTGTATTTCTCCTTAATCTTTGTGTGTAAATTTGGTTTTGAATTCTTGTTGTAATTGACTATTGTAAAGTGGGTTCTTCTTGCTTGGTTCTAGAAAAGAGTTCTCTAGATCAAGAACAGAGTAGTGTTCTCTGGTTCTTGCTCCTTAGAATTCTAATAGGGTTTTAGATTTCTATTCTTTATCTAGTGTTGATAAAGGGGAGGGTTTTGTAAAAGCTTGTAAGAACAAAAATTTATAATAGTGGAACTCTAATCTAGTGTTGATTAGAAGAAACTGGATGTAGCTTCTGTTGTGAAGTGAACCAGTATAAATAGCTTTTGTGTTTGATTATATTTCTCTATTACTCATATTGTTCATTGGTCATTGATTCTTTGATTCATATCCATTGTCAACAAGTTCTATTTTGAGCTATTGATTTCTTGGGACTGAGTTATTTGATTGAGTAAAAAGATTTCTTGGTTTTGAAAGTGATAAAGATCTTGAACTCTGATTTGAATTAATTTTAAAATACCAAGGTTTTAACCAATTCACCTTCCCTCTTGGTTATTGTGAGTATTCTATTATTTTCACTTCATCCCTTTTTCTCTTTGCCAACTCGATAGCGGAAGAGCCGGAGAGCGCAACGGCTACCTGAGAAGGGCCAACCCGGACAGTCGATCGACCCTCTCCTTCAGTTGGGGGAAGAACAGGGGACGACACGACATCTTCACCTACATTGCGCACGAATGGCCTCCATTGAAAATTGTCCATGATACCTGCGAAAACGCCAAAACATGAAAATGTTTTCACACATTTGAAAAACAGAGAAGCTCTGAGAGAAAAATTATCGACCAGCGCAGCAAAAGGGTCACTAGCTGAAGGCAGAGCCAAAATAGCTCGCGTGTCCAGTAAGGCCGGTAATAGCTCCAAGGTTGCCTTATCAGACCTCTCCACAAGGGTTGAGATGTCCTCATCAAAGGACCTGAACCTAGTAGGGTCAGCCTGCCAGTAGAAGGGAAAGGCGAGCTTCCTCATCCTTGTTGTACATCAATGGTAACCCATCAGCCACAACACCACTTTCGCGGACCTTGAAGAATCGGCCCTTGAAGCAGCGAAAGACGTTGGTGTCTACCTCGAACAGCTTTTTCGAGACGCTGTGCAAGGAAACCCAAGCAACCTTCCTGGACAGCTTAGTCTAAAAGAAAAAGCAGAAGAGAGGAACAGTGGCACGAATGCGCAAATGAAAACATAAAATCTCAAAAGCCTACACCACTACCCAACTGTTAGGGTGAAGTTGGGAGGGGGCCACATTCAAGTACTCCAGCAAAGCACATTGAAAGGGAGAGAAGGGAAGAACAATACCCAACGCTTCAAAGAGGCATTGGTACATGAAGAAAAAGGCATAGCGCCGGGCGTCGCCCTCAAGCAGGGAAAGTCATCTTCCCCGCAAGGCTCGACAACGACCTTGCTGGCATCCGAAGGAGTCGTCATCTGCAACTTCGAACGAAGCACATTTACAGAAGTGATAGAGTTCACAGAGGAACGGTATTTAAACACGTTCTCCCTTATCCACTCGTAGCCATCAACCACTGCCGCAACAGGAGTGGGCGACCCCGCACTGCGACTACGACACCCATAAGGAGAAGTCCTAACATTCCTCACATTGGAAGGCTCCACCCTTTCAGAAGCAGAAGCAGGGGGGAGAATGGTAAGTGGCAGAGGCTCGCTAACCCTAGGAGTAGGGGAAGCTCGCGCTTGCCATACAGGACGAGAAGTTATATAATAACCTAGGCTTTTTATAAAAAGGAGTAAAAGAAATAAAAATTTAAATTTATAAAATTTTGTCGCAAAAGTCTTAGCGACAGATTTAGCGACAGAATTAGCGACGAATTTAGTGACGGATTTAGCGACGGAGTCTGGCGCCAGGAGTGCCACAGATGCTGGAAGTTGGCGCCAGGAGCACCACAGATGCTGGAAATTGGCGCCCGGAGCGCCAAAGTGGCGCCAAGGGCGCGGCATGTCGGTCAGGACCAGTATAAAAGGCCATTTTCGCGTTTTAAAGGGAAAAAAACCCCTGTTCTTCTTCTTCCTCTGGCCAGGCAGCCATGGCTGAGTTAGGGAAGCTCCATACTTTCAATATATCTCCTCCAAACACCTCCGAATCACCTATAAACATGAAAGAACCTTGTGTGAGCTAAATTCCAGCCAGGATAATTAGAGAAACCCCATTCCCTTAGAACCTTAAAAGAGAGCTGAGTTCTGAGGGGAGAAGAAGGCGATTCTTGGATGCCAGAGCAGGGAGAAGGGATTCTCAGGCCTTCTTCAACAAATTTGAGGTAAGAAACTCAAGCTTTCACTGGTTAATTTGTGATTTGGGTAATGGGGTGAATAGTAACTCATCTGTGATAGGGCTGGAACTAGGCTTAGGTTCTTTAGAAAAGTATGATCAGGAGGGTGTGATGAGGAATATAGAGCTTTGAAACTTGAATTCTGATGAAGTTGGGTTGTGACCCTGAGATTGGTATGAGTAGGAAGAAGAGTCAGTGGATAAGGGGTTCTAAGATAGAAAGGAACCCAAGTGCCTTTATAAGAATTGTTCATGAGGCCGAATAAACGGTGAATATGCATTAATATGTTTGATTTGGCCATGATTGATAACTGGTAAATTATGAACTAATAGATCAATGGATTGACTAATACAGAGTCTTAGAAAGACTCTAAGACCATGGTTAGACTGAGAATGATCTTGCTAAGGATCTGTGAGTGGCCTACGAAGTGATTAGGCCAATAACCCTAAGTTAGACGATTGAGAGACTGTGGAAAGGAATCATGCTTCCTTTCATTTCCACGGTTGAGTACCGTTGTTAGATACCTGGTATAGTGGTTCTGATGTTGACTGTGCTGTATGATTTTTGCTAGAGGACAAGACATGAAGATGGCAGCAGTATGGATACCATCTGAGGAGTGGTGATAAAGCATGGTCATACCAGGTAAGCTCAATGTTCTTTGGAGTGATTTCCCAACTTGGGGGTCATTGTTTTAGTAGTTATGTATTATATGGTGATAATGAACACTATGTTAGTGTTCTGATTGATGATAGTATTGTATAATGATGAGACGAACATTGTGCTAGTGTTCTATGATTAATGATAAACCTAACACTGTGACTGTGTTAGGAATGACATTAGTTTGCTGATGATGGATAGTGTTAGGCTTGTATTGATAATTGTGTTGAGTGACATGCCAGGCACGTTGATATGTGTGTTGTTGATATATGTATTGAGATAAATGCCATTATGGCATGAAGGCATTGATGCTAGATAGTCACTGTGAGAGTGTCAGACTCTATATTGATTATGTGATCAGGTGAGCATTCTCTGGCCAGAGAATAGTGGACTATGGACCCCTTAGGAATGTTCCCACTCGGTGGATGATCTCCCTTGGGATAATCCATAGGTGTCCATGTAAATCCTGAGTAGATGTACCCACTCGGTGGATGATCCTATTCAGGTACTCAGTGGAAAGTCCTGAGTAGATGTACCCGCTCGGTAGATGATCCTATTCAGGCATAGATAGAGCCAATCCTGAGTAGATGTACGCACTCGGTGGATGATCCTATTCAGGTATTGGGCGGCGAGTCCTGAGTAGATGTACCCACTCGGTGGATGATCCTATTCAGGTACTCAGTGTGAAGTCCTGAATAGATGTGCCCTTCGGTGGATGATCCTATTCAGGCAATGTGTGTTGATTGTATATATTTGTGTTAGGCTGCTATGTGCATGCAACTTGTTTATGTAAGCCGTGAAGTCTGCTTGTATGCTGAAACTCTCAGGTATCGAATAGAGAGTTCAGTGAGATACTGGGGAGTTGTACGTGTCAGATGAATATCTGCAGGGGTTGAACAAGGTTAAAAAGGACCTATTCACTGGATAGATGATACCTTAGTGATTATGAAGTGTTGCAGATATGGTGCATCTGCATGATATGCAGATGAGATGAGGATTAAGCTCATGGAGCCTGAGAGTCTAATTGCTAGATAGATGTTCTCTCAGCATAGATGATAAGTGCGCAGGCTTGATTGTGCGTGCATAATATACAGTATGAGTGATATGTGGCGAGAGGAATATGATGGCAATGGATAAGCCATACTGTTATAATAGATTTTGATAGTGAACCAGGGGGAGGAAAGGCCTCCAAGAACCCTGGGCTTACTGAGATTTTTATCTCACCCCTTGTGGGACTTATGTTATAGGGATAGCTGATATCGGTAGTGATGGACTCCATGGTGAGAAGCACACCAGAGCCGAGCATTAGGAGCTCGTTGTCGGAAGTTTGAGAGATTTGAGACTCCATGAGGTGTATGTATATTGACGTAGTTTTCTGTCTCCTGTCATATCTGCATATATATGGTTGATATCTGCCTGGATTCTGTTATTTTGTTTGATCTTGATTATCTGGATCAATAAGGGCTAGATGTAGAGATGTAGGAATTTTGTTTATGCTGATGTTAGCGTACCATACATAATGTATCAAGAAATGCGATCTATGCATGCTTCCGCAGTTTTATTAGCTTTACTATATTATTTTATGCTATTCTGATATTATAATAATGTTAATACACCGGGTGCACAAGGGGTGTTACAAGTTACTTCGCCAGCTTGGCAAGAACGAGTCCTCCAACTAGAAGAGAAGGACCCCTCTGAAATATCTCCATGAGTGTCCTCCTCAGAAGAGTCATCAATGGAGATCACATCGCGCATAATGCGCTGCTCAACAGAGCTTCCAGAATCGCTAACCCCATACCAAGAGCGGAATCAGAAATGAGTGACTCAAACATTTTCAGAAGAAAAGCTTAAAGCTCGAGAAGAAGATTGAAGAAGAAGACTTCAGAGAACAAGGACACAGGTGAAATTGAAATGGCGAAATCCCAGCTACTTAAAGGGGAAGGAGACTCGAAGGTTACTTGGGCGGGAGTTCGAAACGTCTCCTAGAAGCCCGCGTCATGATTGATCGTTCCCACTACTGCATGATCTCACCCACTACTGCACGATCTCCAAAAATGTGGCCACTCCCCAAGTGACACGTGTGCATGGGTAAGGAGCGTGAATGATACATTTTTGTCAACATTAATGAGGGCACAAACCCCGCTTCCAAAGATCACATCAAACGGTCACAGTCTGGCAGAAATTCATCATCATCGATGCCTCACTTACCTGACAAGGTCAAACTTGACGCTTCACTTACCTGCCAAGATCAGTCTTATCTACTAAAAGACAAAATAGTCTGCCTGGGACAGCTTAATGTTCACAACCCGAACTACCTTGTCCAGGTTCATCCATCAACATGATCTGAGCTAAGGAACTTCTCTTGGCCCAAACCCAAGGTCCGCCCTTGGTACTATACAAAACCCAAGGTCTGCCCTTGGTGCTATACAAAACCCAAGGTCTGCCCTTGGTGCTATACAAAACCCAAGGTCCACCCTTGGTGCTATACAAAACCCAAGGTCCGCCCTTGGTGCTATACAAAACCCAAAGTCCGCCCTTGGAACCTACAAAACCCAAGGTCTACCTTTGGAACAAGGCTCGTCCTCAGTAACTTGCAGGTCGATAAATCCAAACTACGCCGAACCCATGGTTCTTAAGTCTAAAGTTTTGGTTAACCTCAACAAAGCTATTGACTTAGACATGTGACATCATTCGTCTACCCTCGGGGGCTGACAAGACTCATTATACTACTATGACATCGGACACTATGCATTAATGCTCATTCACCCTTTTTCGCCCATAAATTGGCTCAAAGGCTGGGGGCTTATGTACAGTCCAAAATAGTAAAATGACATGTGGCCATATCATAAAGGTTACCATGCATGTGGACACCCTCCACGTCAGCACCGCCACATTAAAGAGGTGCTTATTCAGTCTTCAAGTGCTAACCCGGACATACATGTCCGGGTTCCATGCCAACATCGCTACAGGAGAACGGACAGCATATCAAATATACCAGGATATCCAAATAGGTGAGACCACCTTATCATATAATATCCCAACAAGTTATCTACTAATTGTTACTTATCTACAAGTAACAATATATCAATAAGGTACACATTATCTCCTATTCGAAATATAGATAATTGTTTGCTATTATCTTTTATTACTATCTTATTAATAGATTATCTATCAGCAATGGCCCAAGGCCCATACTCCACGCTATAAATACAATCATCCAGGCTCTCTCTGACTCACTTCCAATTCATCTCGAATTCACTCTAATTAGTACTTGAATGCATTGCTCAAGCTACTCATTCTGTATCTTATACTGAGTTATCACACTTGGTTATTCTTTAACAATTGATGGACTTACTTAAGCGTCAGAGTGTTTTTCCTTTGTTTTGCAGGTCCCTCCTCTAAGCAAAGCTTACTCACTACCCGATGTCATGGGATTTGGAGTCCACTAAGGCCACATCAAGCCCACACGTGGAATTTCCAAATTTTGGTAAGAACAGTTATGTTTAAAATTTATCAATAGTATTTTAAAATTAAATTAATGACAAATGACAATCATCATTGTTATATTAATAAAAATATATTTTTTTATACCTTTAAATATTTTGGAAGCAAATCCTTTTCAAAATCTGCATGCTTCCACACCACAAAAGTGTTCCCACTTTCACCCCAGGATATTACCTCGTCCGTCCCCAGATCCTCCACCAACTTATATGTCTTCGTCAAGAACGGTGCCGGCACCGATCGTTGTTGCGACATTTCAACCTTTCTAATCTTTTCTTATTTCTATTTCTATTATTCCCCCAAGATTATAAAAAAAAAAAAGCAACCCTTTTGTTCAATCTGATCTAATAAGAAAAAAAAAAAACAAATTGTGAAGGAACAAGATTAAGGGGAACAACTAAAAAGAAAGAAGATGGAGCAACGCTTCACCTTCTTCTTCTACTGTTGATTTCATGGCCACCTCCCAGTCCCAGCATTGTTGTTTTATAATGCCTCTCGGAGGGGAGCTCGCCGTGCAGCAGGGAAGGTCACGACGCAGCAGGGAAGGTCGCAATGTAGCAGGGAAGCTCGGATCATTCGGGATCACAGATCCCACGATCCCACGATCCAACTCACGATCCCACTTCGATTTTGCTCGCGAACAATCCCACCTACGGTCCAGATCGCACGACGCTGTGAGGATCATAAGATCGTACGATTTTACGATCTGGATCACGATTTTGCTAACAATGATGTCAACAAAAAATATCTCTAACTAACGTCAGCCAAAAGAAATAGTCATGGTTAATGTTGGCCAACAAATCCTAGTTGTTGCCAACAAAAATATAGTTTCAACCAGGGTCACCAAAAAAATCTTACTAACGTCGACCAAAAATAGTTCTGACGAATGTTGGCAAAAAAATAACGACTGACATCGGCAAAAAAAAACATCCTTAACCAATGTCGATTGAAAATGCACTGGCTAATGTCAGCAAAAAAATAGTCTTGGTTGATGTCGATCTAAAAATGTCTGGACTGATATCTGTCGAAATTGTCTTGGTTGAGTTAGGCCAAAAATACACTAACCAAGATTGATCGAAAATAGTCTTAATAAAGATTGGTTGAAAATAGCTCTTAAATGGACAGGTACTAAGTTTTCACTTTTTAGCATTTAATAACTAAAATTTGTAAAAAAAAATCATTATAACATTTAAGTGGATATAAATTGGATATAACCAAATCCATATCCATTTAAATGGATTGGATCTTGAATCTAAATTATTTTTAAAAAAATATGGATATAGATTTAAAATTCAATCCATTTAAATAGAGATGGATTGGATTCTTAAAAATCCAATCCATGTCCACCCCTACTCCATTGTACTTCTGAATCAGATTAAAGAAGAAACAATGATGCTGAAAGTGAAGAAAAATATTGAATGCTGAACTGAAGAGTGGGTAAAATTGGAGGTAATTTTTCATAAATGATTCCACCTGAAACTGAAAAATAAAAAGCATGTCCCATGAGTCTTCTGTCCCAAACCTAGGTTAGAAGAATTAATTTTGTGGACACCCAAACATCTGTCCAAACTGAATTTGATCCTTCAAACATACTTTTGATGTTGGCAAACTGAAAATAAAATATGCTCTTATTCTCAAACATAATTCTAAGGGTAAACCAAACATGACTGAATTCATTTATATAGAAGAAAAAAATGGATCTAATATATGAATATGACATCATCGATTCCTTCCACAGAAAATTCCTTTGATGGCAAAGGCAATCATACGTTCAATGTCTACCCAATCGATCCCGCATTAGGATTATGTTTTGCAACTGACTTGACTTATGTTTGATTGCCAAAATAGTCAATGTTAGCTTTCTTCTATTCCATGAGATACTCAGGGCAGGAAGCGGAAACAGACAGTGCGACGAAATAACGAGTTTCTTACCTGTGAGTTGTGATGAGGCCTTTACTGTGGTGGAAGAGCAGGCCGATATTTTCTGAATAAGACAATAAGAATAAGTCTCCGTATACTCTGGGTGATCGTCTCTCTCTCTCTCTCTCATGTAACGGAATAGGAAGAAATTTTACACCGCATTTATATGAAGTATTTTTTCTTTACCCTCCCTCCCCCGGATTTTCCCAAGTGTTATCATTAGAACCTATGGGGGCTAGCAGGTTCAGTGAATTCAAAAATAAAGTTGGGTTGCCGCCACGCAACTTGTTGGCTTTGGAAAATGATGCCTTTGGGTTTCCTAAGACTTTGTTTGGGAGAGGGATTTTGGAGGGGAAGGGAGGGAAGGGAAAGGTTTATGTAAAGGTATCTCCTTGTTTGGGAGTTTTAATTTTTGAGGGAAAGGATTTGAGGATTTTCAAAACTCCTCTGAAATCCTCCAAAGCCTTAAAATTGTTGTCCCCCCTATTTGGGGAGTTTTTAGAAGGAAAAGTAACTAAAATTATTATTATACCAGTCAGTGTTAATAAAATTACTATTCTACCCTAGTCATTGTAAAATATATAATGTATTAATTTTTTAAATAAGGAAAAAATTTTAAAAATTTCTTATTAACTCTTTATTTTCATCTCTTAATATATTTTTAACTCCCAAATAAGGAGAAAGGAACTTCCCTTATTTTCCTCCCTTTCCTTCCCCTCCCTTCCCCTTGAATCTCTTTCCTTCCCCTCCCCTCCTAACTTCCAAACAAAGCCTAAGGTTCTATGCCTTTGGACTATCCTGTAAATATATCACTTTGTCACATGCTCTGTTTACACTTTGTATGGACAAGGAAAGAAACGCTTAAAAAGGGATGAGCAACTCAATAAAAAATAAGTTTAAAAAAAGAGTTGGTCAAACATTGATAAAAAAATTATTATATAAGTCGAAGAAATTTATCTAATATAAATCACAGGTTGTGTAATCTATTTTCTCCTTTTGATATTCTTTTTTTTTTAACTTTTTTATGTATTCAAATCCCTTTTCTAACTGAAGAAGTCTTTTAAAAAAACAAGTCTTTTACAAAAAACATGCAATGCAGATGGTGATATTTACATGTACATTCATATAAACTTTAATATACTTTTTTCTAATTCTTTATGTTTTAAAGTTAAAATTTATCAAAAATTAAAAAATCAAGAAATAATTTCTTTTAATAAAATGTGTCATGATGTTCTCTCTTACATATA
>PYAF01006222.1:629100-649864 GCA_007407185.1 Glycine tomentella | reverse complement strand
AAAAATCAAGAAATAATTTCTTTTAATAAAATGTGTCATGATGTTCTCTCTTACATATATAGTCTATCAATAGGAACAGAGTTAGACTATTTTAGGAGGATGCCCTTATACATAGAATACCAATAAATACTATCATATAAACTTCTCTATTTTTTTATTTTTTAAAAACTTTATATGTTAAAAAATAATCACACGTATTATAGGGTTAGTTAAAATAAAGCAAATAAAACTTCATAATTTTACATACAACTTTATAAGTTTCACGTATTGATTAATTAGTAAAAGTTATTTCGATTAGATTGATATCAACACAACGTTTGAAAATATATACTTTTTACTGTGACTCGTTGATATTCAATTAGTTCACGAACTAACTTGATTTCATCTACTTATATTTATATCTATCTATATATTAAATATTTATATTATTAAATTCATATAATTTTTAATTATTTTAATTTTAATTTTTGTATGAAATGAATAAATAAAAACATGTAAAATAATTATAAATTTCAGACACACACATTAAGTGATATATATTATATTAGAATATTAAGTTGATATAATTAATTTTATTGCTACATAAATTAAATAAATAAAATATGTAAAATAGTTGTGATTTTAAATCAAGTTGAGAGAAAGAGCTAAACTGAGCTATTTGCTAGCATGAAATGAGTTAAATTCAAGCTGAAATTAAATGTTCATGTTACAAAAACATTATTTTTTTGAAATTTCTTAATTTCAATATGCCACAAATTATAATAAAAATATAATCTTGCGATATAAATTCAAATGTTTAAACCATGAAAATCAAACTGGTCATAGTTATCTTATGGCCCGTTTGAAGCGATTGAAAGTTTTTTATTTTTAAATACAATTTAAAAAAAAAAGGAACTGAAATGATTTTTAACTTAAAATTAAAGCACTTTCACATTAATTTTTCAAATAATAATAAAAGCTCATTACTCTCTCAAGCCCACTTTTTTTTCTCCCCTCTCCATTTTTTTACCCACTTCTCAAAACGTTATAACTGCACCAAGCAAATCCCACAAAGCAATTGAACCAAAAGCTATCAACCCCATACTACATTTTAGTTTCTCAAATTCAAATAGTAATTTGTTTTGTTGTTTTTTATTCCCAGTGAGTCTAATGTTTTTCGTTTTGCAGAGTCCAAAGACAACTCTGGCTTTGGTCCAAGGTGAAAAGATGAATGTTTGAGAGGGAAAAATGGTTTCCAAAATGTTGGGTGTGATTTCGAGAAACATGGGAGACGAGAGAGAAATTAGGCCTGAGGAATAAGAAAGAAATGAATTTTTGCTTTTTTAAAAAACAAATAATAACTATTATTATTATTATGTTCTTAAATAAAGTAACTACATTTAAAGGAGTTAGATTGATTTTTTGGTCTAAATTTTTAGTACAAGTTGCTAATGCACACCAATTGAAAAATGTGTATGCGAATTAGCAATCCCCTATATATGTATATAATACATAAATTGACATGCAAGAAATTAGGTAATATTCGATTTGAGTGTTTATTTTTTGAAAATAATTTTCATTTTCAAATTTTTAAGATTTAGAAAATATGTATTAAGAAGAAAATACTCTAAGGTGTCATCTTGTTTTTCCTTCTTCAAAAAAGACTGAAAACATTTATTTGTTGTTTTTAATTTGGGGTCTATTTTTGAAAATAATTTTAGAGAAAATTTTTTCAAAATTTTCATCAAATGTACTTTAAATAAGATCAATTAAAACAAGTCACACTCATTCCAGAACTACAGAAACATAAAAATTCCGTGACCAAACTACCAAATCAAAATGGAATATAGACTAACAAACAATAAGAAAACAAAATGCTTAACTTTGGTTTTTATTGATCACTCTTATTTTCTTTTTCTTTGAAAATGAAAAAGAAAACACACAAACCAACCGAGCACCACCTTAATTGATTAGTTTATCCAAAATGGCTCGTAGCTTATTTTGTTGTTAAGTAAATAGCTTTGTCAAGAGCATTTAGGTCCAAAAATGCAGTAAATAATGTTTGATTCATGATCTCCCCATAGTACATAATAACTCGCCATCGATTTATTTCAGCAGAAGAAAAACATGTCATAAAACTCGGCGAATTCTAAGAAGTCACTTAGCAAATGCATTAAAATCTACCTTCATCCAGACAATTCCGATCACATTAGAGTATGACAGCCAATATTTACGTCATTCACAAACGTTTGGGAGGGATATACTGCACACGCTCGTCTTCACATATAGCCTGCAAATGGGGGTAACAGAATAAATAAGTAAATAAATAAACTCACTTCCGGTGTGTTCGGTTCAAGCGATAGAAATAAAATGCCAAAGGCGGAAATGCCATTCGGGAGTCTGGTACCATCGAATTTGAATAGAGTTAAGTTACAGTCTTATAGGATCCCGAGCATAAATTTCTGTCTTCACACCTTGAACAGCAAAAATCAATTAATCGATCTTTTGGATCGCCTTAATCAATTATCTGTACATCATAATCGATTTCTATGGTTATCAGCACCAATTTAATCAATTATTTGTGTATCATAACTGATTTCTGTGTTTGTTTAAATTCTCTCCTCCCTATTTTATTCATAATATTATTTCTACTTTATTTCTCACTCATTTCTCTTAAAACAAACAATACAACATACAACTTTATTTCTCCCTTTTCAAATTATCTCTATTTATGTCCTCTAAACCAAACAAAGTGTCTGTGAAGCATTAACTCATGCAAAATAAGATGAATAATCACGTCTTATTTTGGGTAGGGGGCAGCTTGGACGAACCTTTATGTATTGTTCGTGGTGTCAAAATTTATGTGACTGACTTGTACAAGGCCTTATGAATCTGAATTTAAGTTTAATTAAATGTCTGTTGTGATTTTGGGTTTTTTTTTTTTTATCTTTGTTAGGATAAAAAAGAAAACTCTAAATCACAACAAACATTTACAGTTTTGTGAAAAGGAGAACATTGGAAAAAGTTAAGAAAGATCTCATGATGAATAATAAACCAAGTTCAATGATGTGGATCCATGTAACCGACCTCATCTAATGGAATAAAACTTTCATTATTATGGTTGTATTTTTTGTTTGTGTGCATGTATCTAAATAATTTCACCTAGTTGGAACTTGTAATCCATGTTCCGATCCTGCAATCCTACACTACACCTCTGTTAACACATTAAAACTCAATTTGACAACCTTGCCTTTAATAGAGGAGCAAAGTCTAGTGGCCAATCAAATAATGAGGCTCGCTTTAATGTCAAGTGACTATTTGACATCCTCAAATGTTTTACTAGAAAAGAAATAGCTGTGAATCACTTTATAACAACAGAGAAATATATTCTGAAATCTATCACAATATATTATGAAACCCATATCACACTACAAGAAAATTACAAACCTGTATCTCTTCAGGAAGAGCATCTGAGACAGCAAGAGTTACACAAGGAACAAACTTTCCTGCGATATATTAAGGACAAATTTTACAATTCAACGTCTCAACCACAACACAAGATTTTAAATCATGATAAAAATCCAGCAAAGTAAAAAATATCCTTTTCTTTTACTCGTCACAAATTGTTGTCACTTTTCTTGCCATATAATTTGGCTGATTCCCTGGCGTGAAAGTGATCGAAATAATCAAATAAGTGCATGAATTGATCTTTATGATCTCCTCTTTCTTTTTTCCCTTTAATCTATATGCTTCTGTTCACCATCCAATGTTTTGAAAATCAAGGACAGTTAAAATGCCCTTTTGATCTTATCATTTAGACTACTTCTAGTCAATGTCAAAAGAAATTTGAAATTAATCTTAGTGTGAAACCCCGATAAGAAAAGTGAAAAGAAACTACAAACTACACAGAAACATCACTTGTATCATATAAATAAATCAAACAAATCAATAAAAATAATCTGAGTGTCATCAATTACTACTTCTAGTCCTGTATCTAAGAAACAAAAGACAACGTTTTGTTGGTCCTAATTATAAGAAACATAGGATTACTTTATTACTAAATTTCCTTTTTACCCCAAATTAATTGAGGTTATACATTCATTTTTCCATAAAAGTGGATGAATTTATTGAACTATCAACAAAACAAGATATACTCATTGGTTGAATTTGGAAAATAATCACCTCTTAAACCATTTAATGTCATGGGTAGTCTTGAAATAAAATTAAAATTTATGACAAATTAATTAGCCAATCTAACCACTTTTATTGGTCTTGATGAATTAGGTACTTGTTTCTTATATATAAGACCAAAGGTAGTATTTAATAAAGGTAACACATTAGACTTAATAGGTTACTCATTTTTTATCCTTTTTCATAAATTACAAATATTTAAGATATCAAATTACTGACAGCAGTCAAACAGCTCTTATTTTTAATTTTATATAAGTATTGTATAAAGTAGTGAGTAGATAATTTGACGGGTTCTTCTGACACAAGTAATGATTGTATTTTAGATGGTATCCTCCTATATTTAATTATTATAAATATAAATAAAAGCTTTATTTTGAAAATTAGATAGCTCCTTGCAATTAAAAAAAGGGAAAAAGATGACAAACTTAATAAAAAAAAATGTCATGATGATGTTTGTTCAAAGTAGTACTGTCATCAGAATATTATATTATTATAAAGGAAAAGAAATTAGAAGTCAGGGAAAGGAAACTTTTTATGTGTAACAGGAGATGATTGAACCTACCAATGCGCAACCAATGGGCAGCCCAACTCCGATTTGGATCCATAACTGAAATGATCCTGTGGCAAAATCAAATGGAAGAAGAAAAACAGAATGAGTATCGAGAGATTCAAAGGTGAAGGGGATTTTCATGAAAAAGAATTGATATCAACAAACCCATTAAAATTGGGAGTAGTGCAATCAACAACACGCTCATGATCTTCTTCCATCTTAAAGAATGAGCAGTTCTCACAGCCTGACTCTCTGAACTGTGAAACAAAAACAGAAATTGTAAACAAAAATAAACACAAAACACAAAACAATGATTAAAAATAAAGGGTAGTAGGGTATTAAGACCTGATCATAGGTTTTGACAAGGCGGCAATGAAGACAAGCCCTCAACTCATGACCAAAGCTTGTAGGAATTTGTGCAGGTGCAGTTGCCATTTTTTGTAAGATCACTGTTTCAACTGATGGCTAGTTGGTTCCTAGTTGAACCAATGGTCAAATCAGATGACATTATAATTGTAATTATATATAACATTATATATTAGTAATTTCAATTACTATTACTATAAATTATAAAGACATATAACTAAGAGATAATTAGTTTTTTTTTTTTTTTTTGATCAGTAACTAAGAGATAATTAGTTACCGGACTTATAGAACTCAAAACATTAGGCAGAGACCAATCAAGAATGTTCTTATATTATTTTTGCTTTTCATAACTAATTAGTTATAAACTACAATTTGACAAGTGTTTTTATAACCAAACTATTTTACAAGAACTTCTACATCGCCAGAAAAAAAATGAATACAATTACAGATATAATGCATATACAGGCAACATGCAGTAGTAGTAGTTGTAGCAGCAGTAATAATAATAATAATAATTTGAATTAGTGTCTGGATTAAAGATCAACTTTGCTAAAAGTTATTTCAGGGCAAGTGGTATGCCTCATAATTGGAAACAAAATGTTGCCAATTATCTGAGTTGTAGATTGCTATCCATACCGTTTTCGTAACTGGGTATTCCGGTGAGACATGGGATACTATAGTCTAGAGATGTAAGAGAAAACTGTCCAAATGGAAGCAAAGATACCTATCTTTTGGGGAAAGGGTAACTCTGTTAAAGTCTGTCCTAAATTCAATTCCTATTTTCTTTCTCTCTTTTTTCAGGGTTCCGAGAAAGGTGATAGGGAGGTTGGTGAGGCTGCAACGGTGGTTCCTGTCGGGGGGAGATTCTTATTAGCAAAAGATCGCCTAGGTGAATTGGGAAACCATTTGTCTTCCTATGGAGAATGGTGGTTTGGGAGTGCGGGATTTAGTAAAGTTCAACAATGCGTTACTTGGAAAATGGCGATGGAATCTCTTTCACCATCAAGGTGAATTGTGGACGACAGTATTGGATTCCAGATATGGGAGTTGGGGGAGCTTGGATGAATCAAGAAGGAATGGTAATGAATCTATTTGGTGGCAGGATTTGAGTTCTGTTTGCAATTCTTCAGAGGGGAGTTGGTTTAGAAGTGGAATAAAATGGAACATTAGATGTTGGTCAAGGGCGAAATTTTGGGAAGATGGATGGATGGGTGGAGGGGTGTCGTTGTTGGAGATGTATCCACATATGTGTAGCATATCCCAACAACATCATCAATTTATACAACAGCTGGGGACCGCATCAGAGGGTGGTTAGGAATGGCAGTTGCAGTGGTGGATATTATTTGGGGAACCAGAGATTGACATGGTTGCAAAATTCATGGAGGACACCGAAGGGTTAGAGTACAAACTAACCAACAAGATAGTTGGTGTTGGGGGGCGGATCCTAGTGAGAGATAAATAGTGGCCAGTGCATACAAACTGATCAGTAGATTTTCGTCAGATGAATATAACGATAGCGTGTTCAATGAGTTATGGAAAATCAAAATCCCAAGTAAAGTGTCATGCTTTGCTTGGAGGTTGATTCAGGATAGATTACCACCAAAGATGAATTTGAGGAGGAATGTGATTCTGAATGGCGTAAGTTGCCCTTTTTGTAGAACCCATGAGGAGGATGTGTCAGACTTTTTCTTTGGCTGTGACAAAATCTTGTCTCTATGGTGGGAAGCATTGTCGTGGCTAAACATAGTTGGTGTTTACCCTGAAACGCCTAGTGCTCACTTTCTCCAGCACTCTCACGGTTATCTCAAGGGCATCAAAATTCAGCACTAGCAAACATGGTGGATTTCATTGACTTAGTGCATATGGTAGCATAGGAACAGGGTGGTCTTCTCAAATGAAAGTTTTAACGGTCAAAAGCTGATGGATGATGCCATCTTGTCTGTTTGATATGGCTCAAAATTTTGGAAAAAAGATTTGATATCCCTTTTCATTCTTGGGCCAGTAATATAAGGGTCGGGTTTTGTATTCAGGGGGGGTTGACTTTATAGGTTACTTTTTGTGGAGGGGTACCTAGACATATCTAGTTTTATGGATACCTAATTCTTACAATACTGCCGTATTTGGGAGTATTAGGGATCCATAGGGCTATACATAGTAGGGCAACAATGTAAATAGAACAGTACCACTTGTACTAATCTTTTATTATAGTACATAATACTTTTTGCCGATAAAAAAAACATGCAGTAATAATAACTCAGTGCAATGATGCATTTGAAAAGTGATGCTGGTATATCCTTTTTTTGCACACCAAAGAAGTAGCCGCAAAAACCCTAACCAGAACAACTCAGATACTACCCTTATTTCTCATTTTCTCTACTGTTCTTAGTTTATTACTAAACACTAATGAGAAAGAAATCCTTATCTAAACCCAGGCTGTAACAACCATAATAATTAGCTACCAAATAAATTCTTGGTATACAGTAAACTCTTGGAAAAATGAAAAATAATAATAATAATAACTTTTAACAACCTGACCAATCACTTGACTCTGGAAAAAATTATATGATCGATCAAAATGCATTCCTAACACACATGAATATATTTTAATCATAAACAGAATTCATGACTAAGTCTTCATTAACAATCACTCCTCATTCCAAATAACAGCAGTATGCATTTCACCTGTTATCTTAAACCATGAGTACTTTAGGAAACTAAGCGGTTAAAAGTTAAAACAATACTATGTCTTCATCCTATTTTACCATGGAAAATACCACGGCTGTATAAATTTTAAGTGTGTATATATAGAGAGAGGATCCACTTACTTCAAGAGTAACTATAAAAGAGTTACTTCAGATCTACACCCTTTTATTCATTATAATCCAACAACGTAGATTACTTTGGAATACCTATCACCCGATCCTCATTCTTTCTCTGAAAAGTGAAACCTGCAATCAAATGACTAAGACCATTCACAACCTAAGTGAATTTCTTGCTTTTCGATAGAACCTTTTATACATCATAATAGGTAAATAGAGAAACTCAATGATTTTGGTCATGTCCTTCAATAGAGAACCTAAGTGAAGCATTTTAAAATTTGGGGACCAAATTGAATAATTGACTCATTTTAAATAATTTAGTGACCAAATTGATAATTAAGCCTTTAAAAAACTTAAAAATACTATAAATTTTACTCTGAGAAAAAAATGATCATTTAAATTTTTTTTACGTGGGAAATCAAAATGTGAGGGAGGTACAATAACTCACGCACTTTGCTCAACCAGCTGCAATAGACCTCTTACACTAATCATTTAATTTGAAGGACTAAAACCATAATTAAATCTTTTTGTTTATTATAGTTGAGAGGTGAAGACCAGATGGTCATTCTCAAATCTTTAGCTCATTCTCATTTGCTAGCTCAAAAAGCTTGCAAACAGGGATTGCAGTGCTTTCAGTGCTCATTGGGTTACGGTGCTTTCGATGCTCATTCCCTATCATCGCTCACTCTCGAACAAGGCTTTGAAACATTTTAATTTGTAATATGCTTTGCTCGTTCTTTATCTTTGCTCTTTATCTCATTCTGACCTAATTTTGTTTGCCTTCTTGCATTGTTAGGTTTTGCAATTCTTATTTGTTTCAATGTAAATTTTCTCCTCTCTCTCATTTTGACCTAATTTTGGATGATTCAAGATAAAAACATAGGTTTTGCACTTTTATTTTGTTTCAGTGTCGTAAAGTAGTCATGTTGAGATTTGAGAATGACAAGGAAGAGTTTAATGAATTTGTTGTAATTATTTTATTTTATGAGCTGTTAGTGTGATGATAGATTTACATATTTTATTCCTTTTCATCTGTTACAGAAGAAGCAAGATAATTCAAATGTTGTTTAGAGCAAGTTAATGTTGGTGACGCACTGCATAGCTTACCTTGCTTGCATCAGGTTTGTTTCATAGCTCAGTAAACTATAAGTTTTTTATCAAATTGCTTTTACATTGTCAGTTTATCTCTACTATTGTCACATAGAAGCAAAAAATATAAGAGTCACATTGAACTTATGAGAAGGAAGCGAGGCTTTTTTTATGTTTCAATCCTCTTTTTAATCAAATAGCTTACTAGTTGAATAATACACTATCATTAAAACATTAGTTGAATTACTTGAATATATCCATCTTGTCCAGATATTCGTTCAATTATTGTTATTTGGGGATTCAAATGATTTCTGCCTAATTTCTAATTATTTCCTACTTTACTTTATTTGGGAAAAATCCAAGTCCCACATCGGTTAGAGATAGTGCCAAGATAGAATATATAAATGGGAACAACCCTCACCCTATTAGCTAGCTTTTGAGGTGAGGCTTGTCTTCCACTTATATATTCTATTTTGGCACTATCTCTGGCCGATGTAGGACTTGAGTTTTTCCAATACACCCCCTCACGTCCATCACTTTTGGGCTTGGTGCGTGCATAACATGATGGGTGGCCTGTTTAATGGACCTAGGATAGACTTTGATACCATCTTAGAATGTGATTTTAGGCCTAATTCAACCCCAAAAACTAGCTCATAGGATGAGGGTTTACCCCACTTAGATACTCTATCTTGGCACTATCTCTAGCCATAGATTAAAAAAGCGGTGCTATAGCGCGCTATCACGCTCCGTTCGCGGGTTGCGGCACCCAGCCGCTACTTCCGTGCCGCAACGCGACGGTTTCCGGTAGCGGACGGTAGCGGCGGATGGCGGCGGTGCGGTTGGGTAGCTCTTGCGGCGCTATCGCTCCGCTCCACCAAAACGCAGTCATTCACACCGTCGACTACCTTGTTCAACAGCGCCAACTCCTCGCCGTTCATGTCCTGCTTCTCCGACGTCGTACTTCCCCAAGCCATGGACTCCGGCGAAGCCTCACCGCCGGCGTCCTCCTCCTCCGACAGGCGCAGCAGCCGCAGCTGCAGTGCCGCAGTACAGGAACCAAACATGGAGAACAGGAGAAGGGAGGCGCAAGTTCGTAGGCTATATAATGGAACCATCGACATCAATATAACCAGCTAGTGGATGGGAGAGAGAGAGAGAGAGAGAGAATGTGAATGTGATAGCAAGTTGAAGACCAACGTAAAGTTACAACTTTTCTAGAAGTAAGTGTGACATGGTGGAATAGAAATATAGAATAGACAGCACACTACTATGATGGGCCCCACCTTGGTTTTGGATGCAAATTGGGGTAGATACGTCCAACTGTAGAAGACTATAGAATTATCATTCTTATCCTACTACTTCTTAATTTTTTTAATTAGGTTTAAATTAATTTGGGCTACAGGTGCCAATTCGCTTCCAGTACCCCCCCTTTTTGCTTTTCTCACTCCTTTCTCATTTTTTTTATTAAAAATTGAACTTGTGGTATACTTTTCGTCCGTCATTTCCTCTTATTTTGGGTGATTTCTTATCTTATAACATTTAAATATGTGGTATAATTTATTATAAATAATTTTATGCACTTCACAGTAGCGGCTTTACCGCTACGTGCTATACCGCTTTAGCGTTTTCAGGGTCGGCCGCTACCGGCCGCTATCCGCTATTTAAAACTATGTCTCTAGCCAATGTGGAACTTAGGTTTTTCCCAATATACTTTAGCATAGGTTCGAGTAACAGGCACAACATGACAAGCGATGATAGTGCTGGCTATCACGTAGTAGTGAAATGGATAAGCATCATAGCTAGAAAGTAATTCTAAAACTATTCATGACAAGGAAGATAAACTGAGGCACTTAAGGTTTCAGTTATACATACCGCTTGGTTTTGCTCATACCTAGTAAAACTTAATTAGGATCATACCCAAGTATTCTGAATTCCATGGTTGCTTTACATTGGAAGGGGATTGATAGACACTGGACCAGGCTAGAAATGGAAAGAAAATGTTTATTGAATCTTGGAGAAAAACTCTCCTGCCATTACAAGTGATTTCGATGTCACTAGCCTCCAATTACTCAACAAGTTCCTATTTTCAGTTAGTGCTTCCCTATTTAAAGCTTTCTCTCCTCTGTTATAACTAACTATCTGTTAGTTATACTAATTACAACCACTGTCATACAGCTAATTACACCCTCCTAGTGCTAATTACACTCTCCTAATATATATTTTCTCCCACCTATTACTCCTATAAATACCCTCCCCTTCAAGACAGACCTTATCCTCAAGGTCTAGGTGAGGAAAAACCTTCAACTCCTCAGCTACCTCCCAACTGTTCTCATGTTGTGGTAGCCCTTTCCATTTGACCAAAACCTCCTGTTTTCCATCTGTTGATACCTGTTGCACCACCTTCTCTGGCTGTAATTGTAGTTCCCAATTTTCAGTCAACTCTGCAGGTAATGGTTGTGAAAAACCAGCATCCTTCATAGATTTCTTAAGTAACGAAACATGAAACAAAGGATGAATCTTGCTGCCCTCTGGAAATTCCAGCCCATAAGCAACTTCTCCAATTCTTTGTATGACCTTATATGGTCCATAAAACTTAGGACTCAATTTCTCATTAAGTTTCTTAGCCAAAGATCTCATCCTGTAAGGTTTTAGCTTCAAAAATACCAATCCCCTTCCTGAAAACTCACTTCCCGCCTATGCTTGTCAGCATACTTCTTCATTTGCTTGAGCCTTCAACAAATTACTCCTTAAATCCAGCAGTAAAGTATCTCTATTGTCATACATCTGATTAATTTCCTCCAGCTTAGAAGGAATATCAGCCCCTTTGATTAATAGAGGTGGCAGTTGTCCATATAATGCCTGGAAAGAAGACATCTTGGCTGAAATATTAAAATTGGTGTTAAACCAAAATTCAGCCCAAAATAAATGGTTTGGCCACTGCTTTGGTTTGCTGCCAGTCAAACATCTCAAATAAACTTCTAAGCGTCTATTAGCCACCTCAGATTGGCCATCTGTCTGTGGATGATATGCAGTGCTCATTCTCAATTGAGTCCCAACCCTCCTAAACAATTCCCTCCAAAACATACTCATACACAACTTATCTCAGTCAGAAACTATGGATGAAGGAAATCCATGCAATTTCACTATCTGTAATGAAAATATCAGCTACTTCCTTGGCTGTATAAGGATGGCTAAGAGCAAAAAAATGAGCATACTTAGTCAACCTACCTATTCAACATCAACATCAACATCAACAACACCTTTAACCCAAGTTAATGAGCTTTAGGTAACCCTCCAATGAAATCCATAGCAATATCTGACCATATCCTTGTAGGAACAGATAATGGTTGCAGCAGCCCTGCTGGTGATAAATTGCTAGCCTTATTTCTCTGACATATTTCACAAGCAGTCACATATTCTCTAATTGTTTTCTTCATCCCCTGCCAATATACCACTGCAGCCACTCTTTTAAAAGTTCTAAAAAATCCTGAATGTGCCCCCACAGGAGAATCATGCAACTCTTTCAAAATCAAAGGAATTCTAGTAGAATTTTGTGCTAGAACCAGCCTGTTCTAGTAAAACAGTCTACCTCTATATATGCTGTAACCTGTCTTCTCCATTGTCTTAGATTCGGGCTCAGCCCTTAACACTATTTTTCTGTTCTGCACTTTTACAGCTAGTGTCAGTTTATCAAAATTAGCTTCTATCTCCCCTAAACCTGCCAACCACTCCACTCCTAACACTACATCAGCCCCTCCTAAATCAAACAAATAACAATTCTGAACAACTTATAACTCTTGTAAATCTAAATGTAGAGATTTTCATACCCCTTGGCAGCTCACCTTGTGTCCATCTCATACCTCCACATAATAAGCCTAAGTGGGAGTGACCTCCAACTCCAATTCCTTCACCAATTTCATGGAAATCAAATTGTGAGTGGCTCCATCAATCAACACCACCACCTTTCTATTCTTTATTTTTCCCAATAGCTTGTGTGATTTCTTAGAGGTAAATCCCTCAATACTATGTAATGACAATTGATGTATTTCCTCTTCTACTTCTTCTTTAATTTCTTCCTTAATTTCTTCCTGATTCCCACTCTCATCCTCCTCTACATCCTCCTCCATTATCATCACTCTCAGCTGTTTATTCTTGTAAACATGGGTTGGATGGTATTTTTCATTGCAAGTAAAACACTCCTTTTCTCATCTTTTCATTTACCTCCATAGGAGACAATCTCTGGAAAATTTTCTTTTTAATTGGAGGATCACCTCCTGTTTTACCACCTCCCACTCCCTCCAACACCCTGCCATTTCCTTGTTGCCATTCCCTCCCACTTCTTGAACTTGAGAAACTGGGCCTCAAAAAGAAGACATCAATTTCCCAGTTCTTGGCAAATTGTCCAGCACTCTATTCTTTTCTTCAATCTATCTTGCTTTTAGCATGGTGTCTAGCAAGGTTTTAGGTTCATGCAACCTAACCTCAGTCCCAATTGCCTCTCTCAAACCTTTCACAAAAACTTCCATCAAGAAAGTCTCACCTAATCTCTTTCCTGCCCCCTACATGCTTCTCAAAAAGCCCAATGTAAACCTGCACAGACTCCTCCTGCTTCAATACTAGCAAGGCTTGGAAGGGGTTTTCCAAATTAGTGCTCTGAAATCTTTGCACCAAGGCAGCTGTAAACCCTTCCCATGCCTGGTTCGAACTTCAATTCTCCCACCACTGGTACCAGGCCAGAGCTTCTCCCTCCATGGCTACCAGGATAGCTTCCAACTTCTCCTCTTCCCTCACAGCTTGTAGCCTGAAGAATCTTTCTATGCGCGATACCCACCCCACAGGATCATCTCCCATGAATATAGGCATTTCAATTTGCCTCCACCGTCGTGCCCCAGCTTCATCTTCCCCTTGATTCTTGGCTCTCACCTCCCTTGCAGGACCTCGCTCCCCCCTCGCCAGCAATTCCAGAGTCGCAGCCAACTTCTGCAGTACCTTTTCAATCGCGCCCAAACAGGTATCCATCAGGATTGGCTTCCAGCGCAACCCGATTGGCCTCCATGGCTTCGGGATCAAGCTCCCTAGCTTCGCGTGTCTCTTCCAGTACTCGCTCCAGTGTCTCTAATCGTGCTTCCATCTTATTGCTGTTCTTCGATGCCATTTACGTCTCACAGCCCTAAGATTGGGCTCTAATACCAGTGATAGACACTGGACCAGGCTAGAAATGGAAAGAAAATGTTTATTGAATCTTGAGAAAAACTCTCCTGCCATTACAAGTGATTTCAAGGTCACTAGCCTCCAATTACTCAACAGGTTTCTATTTTCAGTTAGTGCTTCCCTATTTAAAGCTTTCTCTCCTCTGTTATAACTAACTATCTGTTAGTTATATTGATTACAACCACTTTCATACAGCTAATTACACCCTCCTAGTGCTAATTACACTCTCCTAGTATATATTTTCCCCCACCTATTACTCCTATCAGGGATCTCCATGAGAGCAGCCACATCAAAAGGTGATTCTTTCTCAAAGGAACTTGTGTTTTTGGACATGATGTCCATGAAATTAACAAATTGCAGAAATGGTGAAAAGTGCTTCAATAATGAAATAAAAAAATAGATTATATTTTTCCACTTGGTCCAGGAACTTTTGTATCTGTATTGTTCTATCATTTATAACCTCTGTCATGTGCTGTCTGATTCACGTGATCACAGTTGTTACAGATAAGACATGGCTTACTAACTTATGATTGTTGTTGAGTCATCCAGGTCCAATATCCAGCATAAACAATTAATACTATTTCCTTTTCAGAGTCCAAAAGCCAGCTTCTTGAAGTGCAGATAGTCAACAGTTTTTTCATATACTCATGAATTATGACCACAAATCCACGACGACTTAATGTGATTTTGTTAATCTAATCCAATCTTGGTAATCTAATAGTAGGCAATTTAATCCAATTTTGCAGTTTCTATGATTTCAGTCTGTGTTTAGTTTGAATGAAAAAGTATCTCAGTCTGTGAACTTGGAAAAGTAGCTTGCTAAGGTACACTTTTTCTCTAGTCATTTTATGCAGTCATTTGGGTATCCCATTCTGAAGGAAATCTACTAAGTCTTTATCTAAATTAATTATGTAATGTAATTCTCTGTTTTCTAATTATTTTTTTTCCCACCATATATCTGAGAATTCAAGAGTAGATTTGTATGTTAGTTGCATTAGATTAAAACTTATCATGTACAGATTTGTATGTTTTCAAGATCAGAATTAACACATAACAAAGGTAGGCACAAAAACAACAAAGATCCAATGCCTCAATCGAAACAAAACAGTAACAACCAACTCAAACCTTAGCACACACTACCAATTATTCATACTTTGGCCTATTTGGAATTTGGCCTGTTTTGCAAAGGAGATAAAGCCTCACTCTGTATCTATGTGCATGTCTTCACACCAAAACTGAAAAATTAGATACCCACGTACATACACATCAAACATTCTGACTTGAAATAATTGCAGCATGTATACTCTGCACCAATAAATCAATTATTTCTCTCTTTCCTTTCATGCATATTCACAAATACATGGTGCGCACCACCTAGCTCGACCCCAAACTCATCCAAATCCACACCCACTAAGAAATCAATCAGTGAAAAAAACAATGAAATAGAAAACAAAATATAAATCAATAAAATCAAAATTGATAAAACAATCAAAGAAAAAACGAAACAAATAAATTATTGATCTCTGAGATGGGAAGAGAGATGAACCTGTTATGACCACCGTGCGTGAGAGAGAGATTGCTCTGAACCACCGCTAGCAAGGGTTGCAGGCGGAACCAGCGTCGAGCGAGAGTAAGAGAGAGTCGCGAGCAAGAGAGTGGGAGCTAGGGTCGCGAGCTAGAGAGTGGGAGCTAGGGTTGCGAGCAAGAGTGAGGGCGCAGTGTGTGCATGTGAGAATTTCCAAATTCTCCCGTTTTAGTTAATTAGAATGCATCATAGAAATAGAAATACAAAAGAATCAAATTATACAAGATTATATGATTGGTAATACAACACCATAATTATCAATCCCGGATAGCGGAGCGGCCGCCCTCGAAACTGGGATAGCGGGATAGCGGATAGCGGGATGACCGCTATTCTAATGTTTTTATATATGTATTAAAAAATTTATAATATAAATATATAAGTTGAAAAAGAAAAATATAACTAAAAACTCATGCACTAATTATCATTAACAATAATAACTCTTAAGAATATAAAGACAAAAAAAAAAGTCAAGAAAAAAAGAAAATAAAGAAAATGAATAACCTGGTATTAAGAAAGGAAAAAAACAGAAATAAAAGACTAAGAAGGAAACAGAGAATATCAAACCTTGTTTTAAAAAAAAACAGAATTTGACAAAAAATAATAATTATTAAAATAGTAATAGTTATTAAAATATATAATAAAAATTAGTAATAGTTATTAAAAATTTAAAATATATTTTTTAATTATTACTACTAATGTTAAAATCCTATCAAAGGTAAATAAAATGGACTTGAATCAATCCCCGTTGGAAAGCAAAAGTCGTCTCCTCTTATCTACACCTCAGCCTCAAGTCCATTTTAAAATACAATATAATATACTGAATAGTGAATATAGCTTAAACTTTAAAATTTTAAAAGGCTTTTGATATAGTGAACCAGAATTAAAGAAAAGTAGAAAACGAAACAACACAGAAAAGGAGAAGAAAGAAAGAACAAAAAAAGAAAAAGAAAAACTTCAAAACCTCGATGGAGAAAGAGCCGCCAGAGGAGAAGAAGAAATGGCCGCCAGAGAGGAAGAAAGAGACGTCGGAGTCGCGCCGGAGCAGGGTTCGAAGGTCGCGCCAGAGCAGGGATCCAAGGTCGCGCCGGAGAAGGGATGCAAGGCCACGCTGGAGGGAGGAGGTTTGTGTGCAAGGAGAAGGGTTCGAAGGTCGCGCCAGAGGGAGGAGGTTCGCGTACGAAGTCAAAAACGAATAACCCACTTAAATGAGTGAAATGTCTGGCATTTTCAACATTTCACTCGCCCCACCCAAATCACGGCCACGTCACCGCAATTGCGGGCGCAACGCCACGTCCCCTATCGCGGCCGCAATAGTCGCTATCCCAAACCACACCGCTACACTACCCTTCGTAGCGGTGCATGGCCGCTCCGCCGCTATTGATAGCATAGTACAACACTGAATTGATCAAATAGATATTTATAGAGACGAGCTAATATTAAAAATAGAAATAGCCATCATATGCAACAGTAAATTAATGACAATATTACATCATAATCTTATCACTTGTTCCACTTACAGCATAATGGAAGGATTGCATATTAGATGAGTCACCAGAGGTCTGGGTAGCGGAAATTGCAAAACCAAATCCAGCAAGTCTCCAGCTCCACTCAAGGTGATAAGAATGTTAGGTAAAGTATAAAGTATGCATTTGATTAGCCAATCTTTCACAGTGGAGGAACAGAAAGAGATAAGTAAGACAGGTTAACTATCAACACAAAAAGTAATTTGTATCAATTGTGATTGGTGCACAATGAAACTTCAACAAAAAAATTCAAAGAGCACAAAACATTTTTACGATTAAAAGAAACTATGGAAGTGACATTTAGAAATACATAAATGAAACTATCACTCTTGATGCAAGCTGGGTTGTAGCCTTTACTAACAAGGAATAGTACAAGATGGAGAAAAAATAATAACAACAACAAAAATTCATATCCAGTTATGATAACGTGACCTCTCCTATCCAAGAATGATATAACAAGGAGATGTAATAAAAATTAAATCCCCAGAATAACAACAGCTCATGAGCCATGAAAATGACAAGGCTATCTCAATCAAAAATTCTCTCCCCGGTTGAAAATAGTAGAAATACAAAAGAACTAAAATTGCATAGAAATCCAGGAATGAAAAACACTGTTCTCCAGCTTTCTGGACTTGAAAGATCAGAATTAGCAGCCTTAGCAGCTTCAAGAAGCTTCCCAGTCAGGTCAACACCAACAATACCAGCTAATGTACCGGCAGTATTAGAAACACCCATCACTATTCCAGCATATCTAGGAGCAACATCCATGTGGTTCACTGCAAAGCTACCTCAATCAAAAATTCTCTCCCCGGTTGAAAATAGTAGAAATACAAAAGAACTAAAAATGCATAGAAATCCAGGAATGAAAAACACTGTTCTCCAGCTTTCTGGACTTGAAAGATCAGAATTAGCAGCCTTAGCAGCTTCAAGAAGCTTCCCAGTCAGGTCAACACCAACAATACCAGCTAACGTACCGGCAGTATTAGAAACACCCATCACTATTCCAGCGTATCTAGGAGCAACATCCATGTGGTTCACTGCAAAGCCAGCTCTTCCAAGTGCCAAGAAACCAAGAGCCACAGAAGAACAGAAGACAGCACCACCAGAAGTTCTGAAACTGGGAATCACCACCAAGGCAAGAGAAGCAACCAAGAATCCTACGGTGTTCAAGAATTTCCTGGTTTTGGTGACAGATAATATTCTCCTGGTGATCAAGTAGTCAGCAACAACACCACCAATGTTGGAGAAGAGGAACATGTTGAGATAGGGCATCATTTTAGAGGAACCCATGTCTTGTAGGCTAAGCTTAAGGCCCAATTCAAAGTAGGTTGGGAGCCAGTTCATGAGCACATATAAAGCATAGTGAAAGGTGAAATTGTTGACAACAATGGCCCACACAGGGAAGCTGGTTAAAATATTCACCCAGGGGATTTTGGCTGTAGGTAGTTTTGTGTTGTGAGTGTCAATTTTTTTATTGACGGGCAAGACTGATTCCCCGACACCAGAGGCAGTGGATTTGGGATCAGTGGCGTATTTGAACCAAAGTAAAGACCATGAAGCACCCAATACCGCCTCCGCAAGGAACACAGATTCAGGACCTCTGAACTTGACTAGAGTTGGAAGAAGAAGCATTCCTAGAGCTGCACCGAGGTACATCCCAGAAGTGGTGAGGGAGACGGATCTAGATCTCTCGTGAGGGGGGACCCACTGTGCTAGAACTGTGTGGATGGAGGGGAAAATGAAGCCTTGTGCTATACCAACGAGCAAACGAGCAATGACTAAAAGCATAACGCGATTGGGATCCAGAGGAAGTAGTGCACAAGTTAACGACCACAACAGAAATGAAAGAAGTAGGACCCTCCTCCCCCCGATTTTCTGAGCTGCCCATCCTCCAGGAACTTGAGAACAGGCGTATCCATAATAGAAAGTGGACAGTATTGTACCTTTGCTTGATTGATTCACTCCGGCATCGTCAGCAGCAATTGTGTACGCGATGGAAAACCCAACTCGTTCGATGTAGCAAACCGAGGTGCAGATGAAGGTCAAAATAACAATCAAGTAACGCACAGGGAGCTTCATTGTCTGTCAACGAGTGCAAGTGCAACAAATTCTAAGCATCACAATTGATTCAAGATCAGAATTAACACATAACAAAGATAGGCACAAAAACAACAAAGATCCAATGCCTCAATCGAAACAAAACAGTAACAACCAACTCAAACCTTAGCACACACTACCAGTTATTCATACTTTGGCCTATTTGGAATTTGGCCTGTTTTGCAAAGGAGATAAAGCCTCACACTGTATCTATGTGCATGCCTTCAAACCAAAACTGAAAAACTAGATACCCACAGCATGTATACTCCGCACCAATAAATCAATTATTTCTCTCTTTCCTTTTTCATGCATATTCACAAACACATGGCGCGCACCACCTAGCTCGACCCCAAACTCATCCAAATCCACACCCACTAAGAAATCAATCATTGAAAAACAAATCAATGAAATAGAAAACAAAATAGAAATCAATAAAATCAAAATTGAAACAACAATCAAAGAAAAAACGAAACACAAATTATTGATCTCTGAGATGGGAAGAGAGATGAACCTGTTATGACCACCGTGCGTGAGAGAGAGATTGCTCTGAACCACAACGAGCAAGGGTTGCAAGCGGAACCAGCGTCGAGCGAGAGTGAGAGAGAGTCGCGAGCAAGAGAGTGGGAGCTAGGGTTGCGAGCTAGAGAGTGGGAGCTAGGGTTGCGAGCGAGAGTGAGGGCGCAGTGTGTGCGTGTGAGAATTTCCAAATTCTCCCGTTTTAGTTAATTAGAACTAGTGATTCGAGAAGAGAGAGCGAGAGAGACAACAGACCTAGTCTAAGTGGTAAAGAGTGTCTGAAAGGTGAAGCAACCTAGGACATGTGTAACGGCTTATGGCTGAATCCAAAATCCAAGTTGCTCTTATGGCATGTCAAAACTAGTGTACATTCAAATAGGGGTCAAGGACGAAAGTCCAATGTCATGTCGTTTTCAATGAATTAAATAAATGTAAATTTTAGTTATAAATCATTATTAAGATTTTATAATGTAAAATATATAATATTTAAAAGTGGTAAAATAAGTTAGTTACAAAATATAGCATCATTATATAAATATAGTTAATAAAAGAAAAATAAAGTTAGAGTTTACTTTAGTTTTGTTAAATTTGAGAAAATTACAATCAACTTATGTATCAAAATCCAATGTTATTTGTTAGATCACGGAACTCTATAATAAATTTGAAGTTTTATTTTACTATTATTTACTCATTATTTTATATAATGAAAATTTAAAATCAAATAATATATTTAATAAAAATAAATATTGTTAATGGTTTGATATGTAATTATGTTAAATATTTTTCTTTTAAAAAATATTCTTAGTAATTGTTCATCCATTATGGCCCAGAGAATAAT
>PYAF01006222.1:582828-621418 GCA_007407185.1 Glycine tomentella | reverse complement strand
GAGCTGAGTCCTTGATATGGGACGATTCTTTGAGATGATAGTACATTGATTGTATGTACATTGATTGAGTGATTCGTTGATATGGATACTCATGCTATGATTGTGTGGTGATGTATTGTGAGTGTGTGGTGCATGAATACAAGCCATGAGCTTGTTTTGGTTTTCATTGATAAATGGATATATATATATATATATATATTGACTATGTATGTATCGATTATTTGTGACTGATGTTAATGATGAGGATAATTATGTGATATGTATGTGTTTTCAGTGAACCAGGGGAAGGAAATACCTTCAAGGGCCCTGAGTTTACTGAGATTTTATATCTCACCCCTTGTGTGGGGCTATGTTTTGCAGGTGATTCTTCCAGAGTAGCAGAGAGATCCCAAGGGAAGAGGCCTATGCAGGATTAGCTGCTGATGAACACCTTAGGCTAGAGGACATGAGCTTAGGCTCTGATGCTTTGTGCTTAGCCTTGTATTTTATTTTGATGTACCCTGAGGGGAGTTATTTGTACTATGTACGGTTTTGTATTGTACAGAGGAACCTTATATGTATATTCACCATATTATAGTGTACAGTGTTATACAGATGACATTTGATGATGTCACTCTTAGTTATGCTTCCAAACTGCTTAAACTCTGATTAATTATCTGCTTGATTGTGGTGTATGTTTGGTAATGACCCTGATTAGAAAAATTGGGGCGTTACACTCTGAGGCCATGTTTGATCTGAGATAGACCACTGAGGGTCTATGGAAAGGCTTGTAGAGGATGAGCCTGAGGAACCTTAGGTAGATAACCTGGGTTGATAGAAGGGACTGAGGTTCCTTTCTCTGAGGCAGTTGAGGGCTGTCTGATGAGCTTATGGTTGTTTATGTGCTTGAATGGTCTGTGATATGTGATTGGTTGCCATGATAGGGCTTGACACGAGGTGTCAGAGAAGCAGACCATTGTTCAAGAGGCTGGAGTTGCAGGCACAACTATCAGGTAAGCTCATTGTTCTGGGAATTATTCCCTTTCTCTTGTTTGCCACCCAAGTGGGTGATGGTTGCATGCCATGTTTGATTATATATATGTGTGTGTTTATGTGCATGCTGTGGGGAGAAAGGCCAATGTGGCATGTTGTTGTTGATAATAATTGTTGTGAGCCTGAAAGGCTAGATGAACGGTGCTTGGAGTGAGACTCAGGCCGTTCCAAAGATATTTTGAGCAACGATGGCCTAGTGTGTGCTGGGCTGAAATGATGAACCCTAGGATAGTCATTGAGATAGTGTGAGGGTGTTTTGGCACCTGTGGCTTCAGGTGTGTGGTCTTAAGCCTCTGGATTGATGAACACTGTGAGAGTGTTCTGTGACTCTTTATGAGATAAAGACCATGAAATGATCAGTGCTAGAATCTATAGGATACTGAAATAGTATCAGGCTAGATGAGGTTCCCTAGCCAGAGGAAGAGTTTGAGGACTTCCTTGGAATGGCTGATACTCCTTGGGAGGTGCCATTGCTCTCCGCCTAAAGTCCTAAGGATGGATTGCCCTGTATGGATGTTCCTCCTTAGGTAAGGATGATGAAAGTCCTGAGTGGTTATCCTCAGGCCAGTTTCTGAAAGTCCTGTGGGATGAGAGCTCCCGGTGTGGATAGTCTCTCACAGGCAGCGGACTGAAAGTCCTGAGGGATGAGAGCTCCCGATGTGGATAGTCTCTCTCAGGCATGTGTGGTGGAAAGTCCTGAGGGATGAGAGCTCTCTGTGTGGATAGTCTCTCTCAGGCAGGTGATTAGAGATCCTGAGGGATTGAGAGCTCCCTATGTGTGGATAGTCTCTCTCAGGTATCTGACTGGAAAGTCCTGAGGGATTGAGAGCTCTCGATGAGGATAGTCTCTCTCAGGCAGCTGATGAGTAATCCTGGGGGATTGAGAGCTCCCTGTGTGGATAGTCTCTCCCAGGCAGTGGAAAGTCCTGAGGATGGTGCTCCCGTTGTGGATTGACTTCCCAGGCATGTGATTGGAAAGTCCTGAGGGATGAGAGCTCCCTGTGTGGATAGTCTCTCCCAGGCAGTGGAAAGTCCTGAGGATGGTGCTCCCGTTGTGGATTGACTTCCCAGGCATGTGATTGGAAAGTCCTGAGGGATGAGAGCTCCTTGTGTGGATAGTCTCTCTCAGGTCAGTGTATGTGGATGTCCTGGAAGGCCAGGCTATCGACAGATATGTTGTATCTCTAAGAGACGGCATTCCGAGGGGATTAGAGCCTAAGGCCTCTTAGATGAGTCATATCTAGATGAGTAAAGTCCTGAGTGAGAGTCCTTAGGCATTGTTTACATGGTTTCGGGAGGCGGTGCCTCTCTGGTATGGAAAGTGTCTAGTGGTTGACACTTATGTTAACGTACCTCTGTGAGACGAGTCTGAGATGGCTTGAAAGCCAGTATGAGGTGGGATACCTCTGATGCTGATAGCATCCAGTTAGTACCCAGATAGCTGGGAATGTGTGATAGTCAAGATGATGTCCTAGGCTTTGTTATGATTTGTTTATGTGTCTGTGCTTGGGGTGAACCAGGGTAAGGGAGGATCTCCCGGAACCCTGAGTTTACTGAGATGTTTATCTCACCCCTGTTGTGGGTTGTGGTTTTCAGGTGCTTCTAGAGGAGAGGAGCTACCACCGGGCAGGAGGCCCTAGCTGAGTGTGCTGGAGTAGTCATGGGCTGCAGATGAAGACTAGAAGAGTTCTTTTGTTTGATCTCTGTCTTGTACCCTGTATAGGGATAGGGTGTGAGTGTACACCCGTTGTATTGTACATATGTTGATGTATAACCACAGATGTGGTCGAAACTATGAGTTGTATGTATATGTACAGGATAAGCTTTTGTGTATGAGATTATGTATCCTCCTGTTTATCTGAGTTTGGTTTTGTATGTCTGCCTATGTTGTTGTGTATGTGTTATCTGGATCAGCAGGAGCTGGTTATGTTTATGCTTTGTGTTGTGCTTTTATATTCCATGCATAATGTAATCAAGAAAATCAATTCTATCGCTTCCGCACCACTTTTATATAACACTGATAGCATGGTTATGATATTATTGATGATAACACGTCCGGGGTGTTACACTTCCTCTTTCAACAGAAACAGAAAAAGAAAGATGGAAAACCATTTATGTAAAACTAATTATAAATTTCTTATATTTGCTATGATTAAATAAGTTTTTTCTTTATCACAAATTTACTTGCATATGCTGGGTAAAGTGCTTAAATAATGTTATCTCCAAAGTAAGAAACTAATATATCACCAATGCACTGTTTTTACTTTTAACTCTAGATGCCTATTCAGGAAACTGTGGATAATTCAAATCATTCATAAGTGTTTATTAACATATATATCCTTATTATCTATTCCAACAACTTCATTGAGCTGATAGTGAACTAGAGATCATAACATACTATAAGAAAGTAGTGGGGCTAGCATGATGTGAAAATAATAGGAATACTTCACAATAACCAAGAGGGGGTGAATTGGTTAAACCTTGGTATTTTAAAATCAAATTCAAATCAGAGTTTCAGGATCTTTATCACTTTCAAAGCCAATAAATCAATTTACTAAATCAAATGTCTCAGCTCAAGAATTCAATAGATCAAAACTAAACTTGTTGAACAATGAATATGACTCAAAGAATTAAAGATCAATGACTAAGATGAGAATAGAGATAACCACCAATTCAATAGATGTCTCCTAAAATCACAAATGAACAAACAGGAGCAACATAACATGTCATCCTCCTAATCCTAAGCAAAATAACAGTAAGTGAAGTGATAGATGATAAGATAAACACAACACAATAGAGTTCAGTTAAATTAAGTTAATTATTCCAAAGCAAAAGATAACTACACTACAACATGTAGTAGCAATAAGACATGATAATAAAAGCATTGAGAGGAGAAATGACAGTAAAAAGTAGAATTATCATTCATAACCATCACTAGAAATAGGTACTATACTTTCTTTCTTGTCCAAATGACCTATTGCCAAACAATATATCTCCATTTATGATTTCCTTACAAACAGAACACACAATTAACCACAATAGTGAAATGAGTAACACACCTGCAGATCACGTGCGGCACGAAATTGGCAATGCTGAGGATGTGAATCTGGGTTGACAGTGACCTCAATTAGTATATGATTTTGCTTATTAGTAATCTAGGAGTAAAGAAATATACAAATATTCGTCTGCTTTTTAGTAATCTGCAGTTGATGGAAATTGGCACGTATATAACATGATGTTATTATTGTATGGAAGACTCATGACTCATTTTCTGAGGATGACCAGATAACAGCATAAAAACAAATATCCCCTTTGCCTCATTTTCTTGTTTAAGAAAAAACTTGAAACATATTATGTACTCATAATATCTTTAGAGCCAATATTGTAATGGCCAAGCCAGAAGAATCTCCTTTAGTTATTCAAATCTTATTAAATTGTATACCTCTTCATTGTTTGTGTTTATCAATGCAAAAGTAATGGATGAAAAGTGAGCACCAGTAACAACATTGATCCCCAACCTCCTGCCTGATAAATCCTAGGTAACTCCAAAGAAAGAAATATCAGGTACAAATACCATGAAAATACCCTGATTTTGCTTTGTCTCTTGAAAACTTTTGGCCCTTTTTTGTGTTTTCATAAACACAACAGATATGTGTTAAAGTTAAACAAAGCTGCAAAATATCCAAATTAAAAACCTGGAAAATCCTATATGTGTAACATAAACATTTTAAATATTATCGAAATTTTAAATCTATTTATTCAGCAGGAATGCCAGCATCTCTGGCTACATATATGCAAGAGCACTTGTCCATCATAAGAATGTAAACATCAATCAAACACAAGACTAATAATTTTAGGATTTTGGAAAATCACCACAACACAAAATCTACAATAGTAATCTTCCAAGTTAAATCCCAAGAAGGAGATTTCAAATTCCAATCCATAAACACTTGCACTTTTTCAGTTTTTCTTTGCTCACCTTTCTGTATACCACACCAAGATGCCCCTCAAATCAATTGCATGAAAATTGAAAAGTAAGAGAAAATTTAAGTGGGGAGAAACATTGGACTACACACTCAGAAAAAAAAAGAAGGTGAACCAAACCTTATGGAAGTAAAAACACATTAAAGTGATTAATGTGCACCAACGAAAATCCTATTCAACAATATTTTTAAAGTGACAACTGATAGAGGAGGAATTTATTATACCTCCACTGGCAGTCATATTAGTAGTCAATTGTAAATAGGAGTATTGACCGTAGTTTCAAATAGTTGTTTACTTGATTGAAACTTGAAGCACAACCATTATTTTTTCACAACAAAGCACAACCACACACCTCAGACAATTGACTACTAATGTCTGAGGATACTTAGTAATGTTTCTTATATCCATTCCAATTAACGGTAAAACACTCTTCAGTCCCCATTCTCTCTTCATAAAAAAGGACACCAAATGACACACAACATGTTCTATGCTTTATCTTCGCTCAGATTCAATTAGTATATGATCTTGTTATAGACATACATAACTATATCATAGTATAATGAAAAGGAGTAACAAATTATCTTATGCAGTAGTAACTTTCGATTATTTTCTAAGTTTCTATTTCACTCTTGAATCAATTACATTTGGCCTCCTTATCCTTTTTTAAAGCTCTTAATTTAGATGTACACTCACTGAAATGAATATTTAAGTTTTTTTTTTCCTTTACTCATGAATCAGGACAACATTGAAGTATGTGAAGACCATAATAGGACCTTCAAATGATTTTCAAGGATTATGATCTCATATTAATGAAGACTAACTTTAGAGTATTAGTTATTCACAATTTCACATAAAAATCATCTGCTCATAGAAATTGTTAAAGGGAAAATCAAAAGAAAAATATTAAAAGAAACTAAATTGTGGCATTAATATTGTCCTAGATCCTTCAAATTCTTTATGATATAAGAAAAAACTACACAAACAAAATAAAGCAGAAGAGTTTTTTAATGTAGGTACACTGAAAAGGAGTTTAACCAAACCTCGACAAATGTTCCTGTAATGCCCCGTATGCATCTGGTTCATTAACATTCAATTATGGTCGTTAAGCACAACAATTAATTAACGATAATAAATTCGAAAGCAAATAACAAAATGATATCATCATACGTAATTAATAATACCCACTTTACATTATGTATGGTGAACACTCACAGCACACAACTAGAGGACCAAATAATCCATATACATATATCACAATAAATGTATCAAAGCAATGGCTGTACAAAACAAGAAGGTATCTCATACCCTGTCCTCTCAACATACATCGATATCTCTCAAAATATATAACAATTTACATCAACTGTGCATTTTCCCCTTAGGGGTACAAAATATAGGCATAACAAAACAATGAGCCAACATGCTCTCAAAATAATATGCCTAAGGTTCACACAGAACCATATCCCTACTCGAGCCTCTTTCCCTGGGATCCATCATCTGCTCGCTGAGCATCACCTGTAAAATATAATCCCCACACAGGGTGAGATACAATCTCAGTAAACTCAAGGTTCTTGGAGGCCTCTCCTCCCCTTAGTTCACTTCCATGACATATAGTATCAAAATTTGCATCACACAATCTAGCCATCATGGCTCTCATAAAATACATCACATGTATATCATAACACAAATGTCATTCCGTTGGGCGCTACCAACATTAGGAATGCAACACAGTTAGAGCATGTGTGTGTGTGCACGTGTGTCTATATATATATATAAACATTGCCTGAGAAAGATCATCCACTGAAGGACACATTCTCTCAAGACTTTATTCAGACGTATATGAATCTTCCAAGAGAAGATCATCCACTTAAGGGCACATTCTCTTAGGTTTTTATATTAATTAACCGCAAGGAGTTGTTGCACATATCTTTGGCTCCAAGGGAAGTCCATATTTATTCTATTGGCCAAAGAATCTCATTAATCATACAACATATCATCACAGTGTACATCATATACATGTTCTCAATAAAAAGGCAGTAACACATAATTTCAATACACATGCATCATGACATATAACCATTACTTCCTCAGAGTATGGTGGAACACAATCAATGAGCAAAACTCCCAAGAACAAAGAGTTTACCTGCTCTAAGTGCTACACTGCCTCTCCCGGCCTCGTGGTCACAACCACCTATATCCTCTGTATCACTCCCTACATAAAGGCATACAAGCAATCAATAACGGTTCTTAACCGTTCATGAAAAGAAACATTATTCTTTTCCATATTAACCCCTTTTTACTCTTTTTCCAAGTTATAAGGACTAGTCACCTAATTGGTGACTTACAGGCCCCAATAGGATCTATCTTGGACTAACCAAGGTCCTAGAGTCTCCCTAAGACTCTACATAAACCAATTCAAAGAGTTCAAAGCTTTATCCTTGTCATATTTTGTTTGATATAGGGGGAGCAACATGAAAAATGAAGCCTATGATTTAGAAGATTGTTTTGAGCTTTTCACATGCCTTGAAAATTGTAATTCAAATAAAGTGTAGGAGAAGACAATATTTTGATCCTTGCAATGCATTCACATACTCATTAACATGCTTAAATGATTTTCATTAAAACATCAAAGCTACTAACTATTTGAAAAAGGATTTAATTGAGTAATGTTTTTGGAAAAATATAATTTTATTGTTTTAATCGATTACATAGCATTTTAATCAATTATTCAGTTCATGTTTCAAACTGGAAAAGCTTCTATGAACATTTTAATCGATTACCTATCAGATTAATTGATTATTTGGCTCGTATTTGAAACTAGAAAGCTTTGGTAAATGTTTTAATCGATTACACACTTATTGTAATCGATTACATAGTGTAAAATGTATTTTGTGCCTTGCTGTGATAATCGATTACCATCATTTGTAATCGATTAAATAGGTCATTTGAAAAAGCCTGCTTTGCTGCTTTAATCAATAATTGATTACACGGGATATTTTCTGAAATTGAAATTTTCTAATTTAATCGATTACAGCTCGATTTAATCGATTATTTTGTTCGTTGTTGAAACCCAGAATGTGCCTTGAACACTTTAATCGATTAAGTAACAATTTAATCGATTACATATGCGTTTTAATCGATTATTTGGTGCGTGTAATCGATTACAGGTTGTTACAAAATTATGTTATAAATAAAAGGAAGGCTTGACTTGTTTTCTAACTTGAACACTTCGTATTTTTTGAGTATACATAAGCCTTCTAAGAGTTTGAAAGTGATTTTCTGGGTTCTCTATCTTCTTGTCCCACTCTTTAATCATCATGAGCTATTGAATGATTTTTGGGCAAGAAACTCTAAGAGTTTAATGGAGAGCATGTTCTGAAATTCTATTTTCTACTATTCAACCTTGATTGGTAATTCATATGCATTCACATTCATTGGATTATCAGGTTGTTTCTCTCCATAATCTTTGATTGTAATTCTGTTTTGGAATTTCTGTTATTTGATGCTATTGTAAGTGGGTTCTTGAAGCTTTGGCTAGAGTAGTGTTCTCTAGGAAAGAACAGAGTAGTGTTTTCTGGTTCTTATTCCTTAGAAGTCTAATAGGGTTTTAGATTTCTATTCTTTATCTAGTGTTGATAAAGAAAGGTTGTTGTAAAGCTTGTAAGAACAAAAATTTATAATAGTGGAACTCTAATCTAGTGTTGATTAGAAGAAACTGGATGTAGCTTATGTTGTGAAGTGAACCATTATAAATTGCTTGTGTTGATTTTCTTTATCGCTATCTCTACAAGTCATCTTGTTCATTTATTCTTGGTTTCATTATCATTACCCAACAAGTTCTGTTTTGAGCTATTGGTTTATTGAGCTGAGTAATTTGATTGAGTAAAAGCATTCTTGGTTTTAAAAGTGATAAAGATCTTTAACTCTGATTTGATAAATAAATTTTAAAAGACCAAGTTTCAGCCAATTCACCCCCTTCTTGGTTATTGTGGGTATTCCTATTGTTTTCACATTTCGATAATTATCAAGGTAGATAAAACGGTTACTTCAACACTTTTTCACCGTTTATATAGTCTCCTAAACACATCTTATGAAAGCACCAAGGTCCATACATACCATAATATCATCAATTTAACCAACATTCTTCCTACACATACATTCCTCATAACCCAATTTCCAAAGTCCATAAAAGTTCTATTTCAAGGTTAAACCTTCATCACAACAACCTCCTTAGCATACTTTTCAAAAGGACCCAAGCCTAATTCCAGCTCTAACTTAAATGGGTCACTATTCATCTCAAGATCAAATTCTCAAATAATCGGTAAAACTTGCGTTTCTTACCTCTAAAACGTCAAGGAATGTTAGAGGATGACTTCTCCAAGCTTGAATGTCCTTAAAATGCCTTCTTTCCCCTCAAAATCGAAACTTTGTGAAGATCCTTGGAGAAAATGATCTCCCCGTTTGATGGTTTTCAAGAAGAACTGAGGTTAGAGTCGAGCTTATTGGGCGATTCCCTTCAACTTTCAAGTTGAATGCGAAGGGTTTTGGTCAAGGGTTGAGTGGTTATGGAGCTTCCCACGTTTGGCCATGGAGGAGAAAGGAGAAACGAAGAAGAAGGTTATGTTTTCGTGAAGAAAGAGAAAGATAAGGGTCACTTAAGTGACTCCAGCGCGCGTCTCGCGCTAATGGCACACTACTGGCGCCGAATTCCAGAGAAAATTGGTCATCTGGCGCATCTCCCGCACTACTGGCGCTGCTACTGGCGGTGCTACTGGCACCAGGAACCAGAGGTCTAGGCATGTTTCTGGAGCTAAATGTGACAGATTTTTTTTCCTTGGTCATTATATTTACCCACCTTTTTAAGAATTTTGACCGCAAAATTCAAAGCCATATATGTGAAGCAACTCGAGGTACATTTGTAAAAGCTCCCGCTCCTGTTCCCAAGTCGCCTCCTTAGGTGTCCTCCCTTCCCATTATACCTTGACTATAGGAATAGTCTTACTCTGAATCTTCTTCTCCATCCCGTTAAGAATCTGCGCTGGTCGTGCAGGACAAGTCAGATTCTCCCTAATCTGAACGGTGTCAGGCTCCACCACGTACGAAGGGTCCGACACATATCTCCTCAACTGTGACACATGGAAAACATTATGTAGCCTTGACAATTGGGGAGGCAAAGCTAGCCTGTAGGCCATTGGTCCTATTCTCGGGAGAATCTGGTAAGGACTAATGAATCTAGGACTGAGCTTCCTCATGCCCAATGCCCGTCCAACACCTATGACTGGAGATAACCTCAGGAATACATGATCGCCCTCATCAAACTACAATGGTTGGTGCTTGCTATCGTAATAGCTCTTCTGCCGACTCTAAGCCCGCAATAGCTTATCTCTGATCATGCGGATCTGCTCAGAAGTGTCTTGAACCACCTCAGGTCCAAGAAGCTGTCTCTCCCCTACCTTAGTCCAGCAAGTAGGAGTCCTGCAACTCCGACCATATAATGCCTCATAGGGTGCATGCCCAAACTAGCATGGAAGCTGTTATTATACGAGAACTCCACCAGTGGTAGGTATCTATCCCACCTAGTTCCCTGCTCCAAAGAACAGGTTCTCAACATGTCTTCCAGAGTCTGGATAGTCCTCTTTGTTTGACCATCGGTCTGTGGGTGGTAGGCTGTGCTAAGCCTCAATTGGGTCCCAAAAGCCTCCTAAAGAGCACTCCAAGACCTAGAGGTGAACATCGAATCTCTATCACCGACAATGCTCTCCGGGACACCATGCAGTCTGACAATCTCTTTGACATATAGCTGAGCCAACCTCTCGGTGGTATAGTCAGTCCGAACAGGTAAGAAGTGAGCTGACTTGGTTAGCCTATCAACAATCACCCAGATGAAGTCACATCCAGTCTGAGTCCTCGGTAGCCCAACTACGAAGTCCATGGAAATGCTATCCCATTTCCACTCTGGAATTCGCAAAGGCTGCAGTAGACCTGATGGTCTTTGATGCTCAATCTTCACCTTCTAACATACCAGACACTTAGCCACATGCTCAACTATGTCTCTCTTCATCCTTGGCCACCAAAAGTTCCTCTTAAGGTCCTGATACATCTTGGTGGCACTTGGATGAATGCTAAACTGGCCCTTATGAGCCTTAGACAAAACTGCATCCACCAAGTCGCCCTTAGGCACCACAACTCTCCCTTGGTATAACACCAAGTCATGGGTCTCCCAAGAAATGTCATTATATCCAATCAAGGACTTCACATCATCATCACATTTCTAGGCTTCTCGAATCCTCATAATCAACTCGTTATCAATCTTGGTCTCTCTCAACTCGAGACCCTGGTCACCCTCAATCATGGTTAGGTGCATATCTCTGAAGTCCTCTATCAGCCTGCAGTCCTCAATCATCATGCAAGCTATGCTCATGTGCTTCTTACTCAAGGCGTCCGCCACAACATTGGCCTTCCCGGGATGGTATCTCAACTCAAAGTCATAATCTTTGTGGAATTCCATCTATCACCTCTGTCTCATATTCAGCTCCTTATGATCAAACAAGTACTTGAGACTCTTGTGGTCACTAAACACCACTAGCTTGGTACCATACAGGTAGTGCCTCCATATCTTTAGAGAAAATACCATTGCTACTAGCTCTAAATCATATGTAGGATAGTTCTCCTCATGCGACTTCAGCTGCTTGGACGCATAAGCAACCACTTTTTTTCTCTTGCATCAGCACACATCCAAGCCTCTGCTTGGAAGCATCACAATGAACCTCGAAACTTCCCTCAGGTTCAAGCAGAGTCAACACTGGAGTTGTGGTTAACCTTTCCTTCAATCTCTGGAAGCACTCCTCGCATTCATGAGTCCAGACAAATGGGGTACCCTTCCTAGTAAGGTGGGTCAAGGGTAACACGATCTGTGAAAACCCCTGAACCTCTGGTAGTAATCTGTTAGTACAAGGAAACTCTGAATCTCTGAGACATTCTTGGGCCTCTCCCAAGTCCTCACAACCTCTATCTTACTAGGGTCAACTGCTACACCAGCTGCAGAAATCATGTAGCCAAGGAATTTCACCTCTGATAGCCAAAACACACACTTCGACAGTTTGGCATACAACTGGTCATTCTTCAACGTCTGAAGAACAGTCCTGAGGTGCTCGGCATGCTTCTCCTTACTCCTGGAATAGATCAGTATGTCATCAATGAATACCACTACGAATTGATCCAAGTAAGGTCTGAACACCCGGTTCATATAATCCATGAACACTGCCGGGGCATTAGTGAGGCCGAACGGGATGACCTGATACTCATAATGACCATACCTAGACCTGAATGCAGTCTTTGGTATGTCCTCGGGCTTAATCTGAATCTGGTGATATCCGGATCGCAGGTCTATCTTGGAGAACACACAAACTCCTCTTAACTGATCTAGCAGATCATCAATCCGAGGCAAAATATACTTATTCTTTATAGTAACCTTATTCAGCTGCCTGTAATCCACACACAAACCCATGCTCTCAGCATTCTTATTCACAAAGATAACTGGTGCTCCCTATGGTGACACACTGGGCCTGATAAACTCTTTGGACAACAAGTCCTCAAGCTGCGCCTTCAGCTCCTTTAACTCCAAAGGAGCCATACGGTAAGGAGCTATAGATATGGGTCCCACACTGGAACCAAATCAATGGAGAAATCAATCCCCCTCTCGGGTAAAAGCTGTGTAATCTCCTCTGGGAATACATCAACAAATTCGCTCACCATCGGAATCTCTAATAGGTTTACCCCCTGCTTCTCTTCCGCTGCACTCAGCAAAAGATAGCCCTAAGCTCCTTCCTTCATTTCCTTGCGAGCTTGCAAGACCGAGAGAAACAAAGTGGAACTCGAGCTGACTTCATCTTTAGGCACCACAACCTTCTTATTGTAGCAATCTAACATAATGCCATACTTAGCCAACCAATCCATACCTAGAATAACCTCACGGGTAGGCATCGCAAGACAATACAGATCAACACTGTACTCTCTACCCTCAAACTGAAACTGCACATCTCTACAATACATATCCACTCGACACTGCTCCTTAGAAGCGGTGGTAACCTCCATAGGAGGGGAAAATATGATCATCTGCAAGTTCAGCCTTAATGCATTACGATCCTCAATGAAGGAGTGAGTAGCTCCAGAGTCGAACAAGACTATCACATCATAAATATCTATCAAAATAGTACCTCTGATTATGTTAGGAGCTCTGGCTGCCTCTCTAGCATCCATAGTGTAGATCTGACCTACCGTAGGTGCTACTGAAATTATTAAAGCGGATAAAGCTCGACCGCCTGCCTGCGACAATCTCTAACATAGCGGCCATGCTTGCCACATCTATAACATATAAGATGACCAGTGGGGAACACTCCCCAATGATTCCTCCCACAAGTAGCACACTTGGGAGGTGGAGACGGTCTCTGTGGCAATCCTCTCTGATTGGGGCCCTTCTTAAACCTGTATGTTGGAGAAGAAACCCTCAAATCTCTACCCTTGCCTTTCACGGCTAGGCCTAGACCACTGGGCCTCCTCACCTCCTGTCTCATGGAGGGAGTAGGCTGGCTGCCACTGCGCCTCCTGATCATATCCTTCACCTGACGGCATTGTCTCACCAGGCTGCCCAAATCTCGGGATCCACTACCAGCAATCTTCTCCTCAATGCTCTCTCTAAGTTCTCTTTAGAACTTAGCAGCAAGAACCTCTGCATTAGGTAGAGCCCTCCTGAAATGCACATACTTAGCCAACTCATTGAACTTGGCCAAGTACTCATCCACTGACATCCATCCCTGGACAAGGCCCTCAAACTCGGCCTGCTTCTACTCTCTAGCATCTCTGGGAAAATATCTGTCCAAGAACTGGGCCTCAAAAGTCTGCCATGTGATAGTCTCACCCTAGCCTCTCAGTAACTATGAAGTGGTGACCCATCACTCATGCGCATCTCCCTGTAGCATATACGTAGCATAGAGAAGTCTCTGATGGTCAGGGCACTCCATCATTGTGAAGATCTTCTTTAGGGCCTGCAGTCATCTGGCGACAACAATGGGATCATATCCCCCATGAAAAGCTGGAGGGTCATGCTTGCGAAAAGCAATGAGCATCTTCCCTCTGGCAGTTGTATCTTCCTCAGCATCAGCTTGGGACAACCGGTCCCCTCTATGGTGGCTAAGCCCATCAGACTGAAGACTACCTCCACCCAGGTGGCAACTACCCTCGCCCTCATAGGTAGGTGGTGGAGAGGGTGCTCTGTCCTCTCTCCGCAGAGACCTCAACTTTGTCATCAAATCCTTGTTCGCCTTCATCAAGGCCTCATTCGCTTGCCTGTTTGCAGCCACCTCATGCTGCATAGTTGCCAAGGCGGCTGTCACTGGGTCAGGGTATGCATCGGCACCCGCCATCTCACTATTGATCCGGGTCCTCACCATGGCATTGCACATGTCACACAAAGGGTGAGTTGATCAGGCCCACACTCAGTGACTACACATGCAATAGTCATAATGAACACCTAAAACAATTGTGAATAATACACAATCACCATACATAACGCTTCTCTATGAAACTGCTCTGATACCATAAAAATGTAACGCGCCGTATACATCCGGTTCATTAACATTCAATTATGGTCGTTAAGCACAATAATTAATTAGCGATAATAAATTCAGAAGCAAATAACAAAATGATGTCATCAAACGTCATTAATAATACCCACTTTACATTATGTATGGTGAACACTCACAGCACACAACTAGAGGACCAAATAAGCCATATACATATATCTCAATAAACGTAAGAAGGTATCCCATACCCTGTCCTCTCAACATACATCGATATCTCTAAAAATATACAACAATTTGCAACAACTGTGCATTTTTCCCTCAGGGGTACAAAATATAGGCATAACAAAACAATGAGCCAACATGCTGTCAAAATAATATGCCTAAGGTTCACACGGAACCATATCCCTACTCAGGCCTTTTGCCTTGGGATCCACGATCCGTTCGCTAAGCATCACCTGCAAAATATAATCCCCACAGGGGTGAGATACAATCTCAGTAAACTCAAGGTTCTTGGAGGCCTCTCCTCCCCTTGGTTAACTTCCATGACATATATTATCAAAATTAGCTTCACACAATCTAGCCATCATGGCTCTCATAAAATACATCACATGTATATCACACACATGTGCCATTCTGTTGGGCGCTACCAACATCACGAATGCAACACAGATATAGCATATGTATATATATATATATATATATATATATATATATATATAAACACTGCCTGAGGAAGATCATCCACTGAAGGGCACATTCTCTCAGGTTTTTATATCAATTAACCACAAGGAGTTGTTCCACATTACTTTGGCTCCAAGGGAAGTCCATATTTAGTCTATTCTATTGGCCAGAGAATCTCATAAATCATACAACATATCATCACAGTGTACATCATATACATGTTCTCAATAAAAGGCCGTAACACACAATTTCAATACACATGCATCATGACATACAATAACCATTACTTCCTCGGAGTATGGTGGAACACAATCAATGGGAAAAACTCCTAAGAACAAAGAGCTTACCTACTCTAAGTGCTACACTGGCTCTCCCAACCTGGTGGTCACAACCACCTATATCCTCTGTATCACGCCCTACATAAAGACATACAAGCAATCAATAACGGTTCTTCATTGTTCATGAAAAGAAACACTATTCTTTTCCATATTAACCCCTTTATACTCTTTTTCCAAGTTATAAGGACTAGTCACCTAATTGGTGACTTACAGACCCCCAATAGGATCTATCTTGGACTAACCAAGGTCCTAGAGTCTCCCTAAGACTCTGCATAAACCAATTCAAAGAGTTCAAAGCTTTATCCATGCCACATTTCGATAATTATCAAGGTAGCTAAAATAGTTACTTCAACACTTTTTCACCGTTTATATATTTTCCTAAACACATATTGTGAAAGCACCAAGGTCCATGCATACCATAATATCATCAATTTAACCAACATTCTTCCTACACATACATTCCTTATAACCCAATTTCCAAAGTCCATAAAAGTTCTATTTCAAGGTTAAACCTTCATCATAACAACCTCCTAAACATTATTTTCCAAAGGACCCAAGCCTAATTCTGTTGGATATAGGGGAGCAACAAAAAGAATGAAGCCTATGACTTAGAAGAATGTTTTGAGCTTTTCACATGCCTTGAAGATTGTAATTCAAATGAAGTGTAGGAGAAGTCAATCTTTTGATCCTTGCATTGCATGCATATAATCATTAACATGCTTAAATGTTTTTCATTAAAACATCAAAGCTACTCACAATTTGAAAAAGGATTTTATTGAGTAATGTTTTTGGAAAAATGTAATTTCACTGTTTTAATCGATTAGATAGAAGATTAATCGATTATTCAGTTCATGTTGAAAACTAGAAAAGCTTTGATGAACATTATAATCGATTACACAGCGGATTAATCGATTATTTGGTTTGTATTTGAAACTGGAAAGCTTTGGTGAACACTTTAATCGATTACTCATTTCTTGTAATCGATTACATAGTGTAAAATGGTTTTTGTTCCTTGCTGTGATAATCGATTACCATTACTCGTAATCGATTACATAGGCTATTTTGAAAGAGCTTGCTTTACTCCTTTAATTGATTACTGATATTCGTAATCGATTACATAAGCTGTTTTCTGAAACAACACTTTTCTGATTTAATCGATTACAACTCGGATTAATTGATTATTTTGTTCATTTTTGAAACCCAAAATGTGCCTTGAACACTTTAATCGATTAAGTGACAATTTAATCGATTACATATGCGTTTTAATCGATTATTTGGCGCGTGTAATCGATTACAGGTTGTTACAAAATTCTGTTATAAATAGAAGGAAGGCTTGGCTTGAATAAGAACTTGAACACTTCGGATTTTCTGAGTATACACAAGCCTTCTAAGAGTTAGAAAGTGATTTTCTGGGTTTACTACTTGTCCCACTCTTTAATCTTCATGGGTATAATTTTTGGGCAAGAAACTTCAAGAGTTTAATGGAGAGCATGTTCTGAAATTTTGTTTTCTGCTATTCAATCTTGATTGGTAATTCATATACATTCATATTCATTAGATCATCAGGTTGTTTCTCTCAATAATCTTTGATTGTAATTTCATTTTTGTAATTTTTGTTATTTGATGCTATTGTATATGGGTTCTTGAAGCTTGGGCTAGAGTAGTGTTCTCTAGGAAAGAACAGAGTAGTGTTCTCTGATTCTTGTTGATTAGAAGTCTAATAGGGTTTTAGATTTCTATTCTTTATCTAGTGTTGATAAAGAGAGTTTGTTGTAAAGCTTGTAAGAACATAAATTTATAATAGTAGAACTCTAATCTAGTGTTGCTTAGAAAAAAATTGGATGTAGCTTCTCTTGAGAAGTAAACCAGTATAAATTGCTTGTGTTGATTTTCTTTATTTCTATTTTTACAAGTCATCTTGTTCATTTGTTCTTGGTGTCATTATCATTACTCAACAAGTTCTGTTTTGAGCTATTGGTTTCTTGAACTGAGTGATTTCATTGTTTAAAAGCATTCTTGGTTTAAAAGTGATTAAGATCCTTTGACTCTGATTTTATAAATAAATTTTAAAAGACCAGGTTTAAACCAATTCACACCCCCTCTTGGTTATTGTGGGTATTCCTATTGTTTTCAAATTCCAGCTCTAACTCAAATTGGTCACTATTCATTTCAAGAATAAATTCTCAAATAATCGGTAAAACTTGCATTTCTTACCTCTAAAAAGTCAAGGAAGGCTAGAGGACGGCTTTTCCAAGCTTGAATGTCCTTAAAATATCTTATTTCCCCTCAAAATCGAAACTTTGTGGAGATCCTTGGAGAAAACGATCTCCCCGTTTGATGGTTTTCAAGCTTGAATGTCCTTAAAATGTCTTATTTCTTCTGATTTGAGAACAATGTCCTCGTCTACCTTCTCCTTGAATGAACACCACTATCTATAACTCCATTGACCTCGTATACACCAAATTTGTAGTCGCCAAAAGGAGAAGATCTTTTGGTTCGAGAACAACATTCTCCTCGTCCACTCTCTCTGCACCCTAAACATACATCGCCAACACGGACCTCGTTTACACGGGAAAAGTCTCTAACTTTAGGTGCAAAACTCCAAATTATTTTCATTGTTTTAAATATTTTATATTAAAATTTTAAAAGATCTAATATTTCTAATTACTCTTTATCTAGTTTTTTTATGTGCTATTTAAAAATGATTTTACTTATTTTAAATATTTTTTCCTTCCATTAAAAATAAATACAGCCTACTATTGGTTATTTAAATGCCTCAAATGAGTGAGGCACCAACCAAGGTCCTTCATGCTAGAGTGACCTATATCACACATCAAGATTAACAACCATTTCACTGTCGAGATTCTACTTTTCACTTTGTCATTTACCTAATTTGTTTTCCACACACAATAACAAATTTACCACATTTAAAAGAAAAAATTAAGACTTAACATCTTCTTTGACAAGAGAATGATATCTTGTCACTTTTAGTTCTCCTCAAATGATAGTGTCAACCTTTAGCAAGAGAAAGTTTGATAATTATAAGGGGAAAACTGATTGAGATTTTAAGCTCAAAGCTGTCAAAGGGATAGAAAGAAAGAGAAAAATAATTTCACACACATTAAAGTATTGTGAAATACTCATTAATTTTATGATTTTTGCTATAAGTTATTTTTAGTAATAGTTGTATGTGTTAATTGCCAAGAATTTTGAGGCATACCTTCTTAGTGTTTTAAATGTCTGCGCTAATGTTATATGATGTTATGGCGTCCTAGGGCACCTATTAAGATCTTTCGTTTCATTAGTTTAAATGAACATGCTTCAGATTGAGTAAGACCAGCGGACAAACAAGGTGTTTTTTGTGATAAATTATATGTTTAGTCTTGTTATTTTATATATTGGTACTGGATAGTGAGTCACCTACAACAAGCTAACAAGCTTAAGATGTTATCACTTTTTTTTTATAAGAAACAAAAAGAATTTATTTTAAACGTGTGATCTCATCATTATCATTTTTATCAAGCTATTTTATGGATCATACGCTATTTCTTTTATCAAATTCAATCTCTATATTCATTTAATGGACCATACATTATTTTTTTAAACAATTTTAATATACTTGTTTAATGAAAGATTATAAATATTGGACCATTATTAACATGAAAGCTTTACCTTTCTGAATGCTTCTGATGATCCCATTCATTCTCTGGCAAGTGGTGAGAAAGGAAACATTGATTCCTGTCCGTAAGCTTACAGTATGCCTTGCCTAACTTCCCGCTCGTCACCTTACGTGTTACCCTCTCTATCGGCAACTCCTTTAGACCATTTCCCTACTTCTTCATCTTAGAACAAAAATAAACCTTCCTTCTTCCTTCCACAAACAACTAACTTAGCGCAATGGATGACGAGAAGGACAAGGAGGAGGAGGAGGAGTCATTGCTCGGCTTGACCTCTCTTCCACCTCATCGCAAAGCCCATTCCTACAGCCAGCAGTTGCGAGGCACCTCCACACACAAACGCCACCATCAAGTCCAAAAGCACATGCAGTCTGGACGATAGCCGTATATCCAGTAGCATCATCGAGATTGCTTCCTTCTACGACTCTGACGAAGACGACGACATATTTTGCCATTCATCCTCTTCAAATAACCCTGTCGCTGATGAGGAGTACAACGAAGACGCCGATTCCACCACGACTCAATATCAGCCATTGCAAGAATTCATTGGCAGCGGGGGTGGCATTGGGGTCTTTAAGCCTCCTTTCAGAGCGTCCGTTCATCCAGGGAGATCGCCATGCCTCGAGTTAAGGCCCCATCCCTTGAGGGAGACTCAGGTCGACAAATTCCTCAAAACATTGCTTGTACTGAAACACATTTGTGGGCTAGCCAGGAAGGCGGGGTTAGGGTCTGGGAGATCCAAAACGCATACGACCCCAGTAAGGGTCTTGGTGGAAAGGTCAGAAGGGTCGACGAGGACGCTGCGCCCTTTTCTGAATCTTCTGATACCTCTCCCACCTTATGTTTGACCGTCGACAATGGGAATAGGTTGGTGTGGAGTGGCCACAAGGATGGCAAGATTAGGTCTTGGAGAATGGATCAACGCTTTGCTACCCCCTTTAAGGAAGGCCTTTCTTGGTAGGTACATCGAGGCCCCATTCTTTCCATTAAGTTCCTATGGCGATCTCTGGTCAGGTTCTGAAAGTGGTATTATTAAGATCTGGCCTTGGGAGTCCGTCGAAAATCTATTTCCCTCTCTCCAGAAGAAAGACACATGGTGGCCTTACTTGTCGAGAGGTCTTTCATAGACCTCAGAGCTCAAGTCACCGTTAATGGTGTCTGCAGCATACCTTCTCAAGAGGTTAAGTGTTTGCTCTGTGATCATGTTCGAGATCGTGTCTAGTGCACTGGCCCTCTTTCTTTTTCTCTTTGGGATGCCCGTACAAAGGAGCTTCTCAAAGTATTTAACATTGATGGTCAGTTGGAAAATCGAGTTGACATGTCATCCATGCAGCAGCAGGATCAAACAGTTGAAGATGAAATGAAGGTCAAGTTTGTTTCCAACTCTAAAAAGGAGAAATCCAGGGTACTAGCTTTCTACAGTGCTCACGCAATGCCATCATGGGAGTTGCTGATGCCGTGCGTCGAGTTGCAACCAAGTGTGCTGGGGCATTTGTCGAAGATACTAAAAAAACCGAAGCCCTTGTGCAAACAAGCGATGGAATGATTAGGAGTGGATTTACCAATGGCTTACTTGTGCAATGGGATGGCACTGGAACCCGTGTGCAAGATTTTAATCGCCATCCTTGTGTTGTCCAATGCTTCTGCATTTTTGGAACTCGATTATATGTAGGCTATGTGAGTGGTATTATCCAAGTACTGGACCTAGAAGGCAATCTAATTGCAGCACAGGTTGCTCATAATGGTCCTGTGATTAAATTGGTTGTTGGTTGTGATTATGTTTTTAGCTTGGCTACTCATGGTGGCCTACGGGGATGGTTTATTGAATCTCCATGTCCTGTTGACAACATGATAAGATCTGAGTTGGCCGCCAAGGAACTTATTTATTCAAGGCGGCACAATGTCAGAATTTTGATTGGCACATGGAATGTCGATCAAGGTAGAGCTTCTTAGGATTCGCTTTCCTCATAGCTAGGTTCCATCGCATCAGATGTAGGCATTGTTGTCGTTGGTTTGCAAGAAGTGGAGATGGGTGCTGGTTTTCTTGTAATGTCTGCAGCAAAAGAAATTGTAAGATAAGATTCATTCATTTGCCAGCTTTATTTAACCCTTGCATTTTTGTTTGTGAACTGGAGCTTGTTTGCTTTACACTAAAATAAAATGAGAAGGAGAAAAATGACTGTGCTGGTTAATAGAACTAACAGGAGTTGGTTTGCATACAATATGATGGCAGTCTGTATCCAAACTGTCTTCCCCTCCAAAGTCCTTAACACAATAGCTAACCAGAATCTATGCAGCTAACACATAATTTTAGTTTAAAGTGGTTTATGTAAATCAAGAGTTACATCAACGTCACATACGTCAATCCCCCCCCACAAGGTGGAGATTGTACATTGATCACCTCCCAGCTCGTAGGGAAGGCTGGAAATGGTAGGGTATCCAAACAATATGAAGATATTTACCACATGTAAGGCTCAAATCCAATATTTGCTTAAGCAATGTTGTTAAAAAGTAGTGTCAACGCCAAAACGGTGGGGGTGAGCAAAAACGTAAAAACGTGAAACGTAAACGGAACGTAAGAGTTTACTACATACACAAAAATAAATAAATATCCAACATATATATAACTAAGGAAATATATAGTGTATTTCATATATAATAAAAGGAAGTGCAGGAAGCAATTACCAATCTAGTAGGGTAAGGCCCAACTGAGCCCAGTCCTATGGATAGTTGGGAGAAGCAGAAAAAAACGTATTGGGATGGCATTAATAAAAGATGGATAGGCATAAACACTAAGGGCATTAATAACATTTGCCTCATTAAAAGTGTTACACATAAGTGGTGAGATGGATGGCTGAGATGGTGCCATGATGTCATGAGGAAACATGGTTCGCTAGATGTGGGGAGGGAAGAAGGGTGAGGATCGTAAAATGTGACACGGTGGAGAATCATGACCGTCTAGGAGTCTTTGGAGTGGGTTTGGCAAAGAGTGAAATAGCTGAAAGGAGATGAGATTGATTGGAGCACAAAAAGGGGAAAGAGAGATAGATAGAGAAGTGAAGAGTGGTGCAGCAACAACGTGAGAAAGAAGCTTCGTCTTCGTTGGAGGAAAAACATCAACAGTGGAGGTGGAAGGAATAGCGACGACAAACCAAACGGCGGTGGAGGAGGAACAGCGACGGCAACCGATGGCGGCCGACAACGGAGGAGGAAGAACAGAGCCACAGTGCAAAGTCGAAGATGTGAGAGCACAAAGGAACAGCTATAACAGGACGAACAGCCGGAACAGGGAAGGGAAGGAAGAACCTAAGCGAGAGCCACGGAACAGCAGAGCCACGGACCATGGTCGTCGGCCGCAGAGCGAGAGAATGAAGAACCGTGTCACTGGTGAGTCTCGGGTAAAATTAGCTTAAGGGGATTTTTTTTATAAGCACTGAGTCAACTCGGTAAACTCGCCGATTCAACCGAGTTTACCGAGTTGACTCGCCGTTTCAACCTGTTTCACTCAAATTCCGTTTCGACGCCCGTTTCGACACGATTTTGCCTGTTAAAAAGTTGAAACGTGCGTTTCAACCGTTTTGAAACTACGTTTTAACAACAATGTGCTTAAGGGAAATTAAGTATGTATCACTTGATTCAACTGCCTGTTGGTAACCTTGAGGCAATCTAATAATGCATTTTTTAAGAATCTAATATTGACAAGTTTAATACTGGTATATGTGGTAAAAGTTGATAAAGGGGGACAAACGTGGTATGTGGCACCGGTGTCCTAAATTTATGTTGTGATAAAAAAAAGAGTTACTTCTTGGGGTTTGTGAGACAAGTGGATCGGAGGAATGAAAACAATAGGAATACCCACAATAACCAAGAGGGGGGTGAATTGGTTTGATCTTGGTATTAAAAAAAATTGTTTATAAAATCAAAGTTAAAGGATCTTCATCACTTGTAAACCAAGAATACTTTTAATCAATCAAATCACTCAGTCCAAGAAACCAATAGCTCAAAAGAGAACTTGTTGAGTAATGATAATGATGCCAACAAAATGAGTAAGATAACTGATAAAGATGAAGGAATAGAAAAGCAACACAAGAATTTATACTGGTTCACTTCTCAAAAGAAGCTACATCCAATTTCTTTTAATCAACACTAGATTAGAGTTTCACTATTATAAATTCTTGTTCTTACAAGCTTTACAACAAACTCTCTTTATCAACACTAGATAAAGAATAGAAATCTAAAACCCTATTAGACTTCTAGTGAGCAAGAACCTCAGAACACTACTCTGTTCTTCCCTAGAGAACACTACTCTAGAACAAGCTTCAAAGAACCCCTTTTACAATAGCAACAAATAACAAACAATACAAAACGAATTTACAACCAAAGATTATGGAGAGAAACAACCTGGTGATCCAATGAATATGAATGCATATGAGTTACCAATCAGAGTTGAATGCAGAAAAAGAATTTCAGAACATGCTCTTCATCATTCCTTTGAAATCTCTTGCCTAAGAAATCATTCAATACCCATGAAGATTAAAGAGTGGGACAAGAGCTTAGTTAACCCAGAAAATCACTTTCAAACTCTTAGAAGGCTTGTGTATATTCAGAAAATTCGAAGTGTTCAAGTTCTGATTCAAGCCAAGCCTTTTTTCTATTTATAATAGCTTTTGTAACAACATGTAATCGATTACACGCGCCAAATAATTGATTAAAATAACTTATGTAATCGATTAAATTGTCACTTAATCGATTAAAGTGTTCAAGGATTCATTATGGGTTTCACAACGAACAAAATAATCGATTAACCCGAACTGTAATCAATTAAAACAGAAAGATTTTATTTCAGAAACAGCTTGTGTAATCGATTACATGTTATGGTAATTGATTAAAGCAGTGAAGCAAGCTTTTTTAAATAGCTTATGTAATTGATTACAAATAATGGTAATCGATTATCACAGCAATGCACAAAATCTATTTTACACTATGTAATCGATTACAATAGTTGTGTAATCGATTAAAGTGTTCATCAAAGCTTTTCCAGTTTCAAATGCGAACCAAATAATCGATTAATCTGCTGTATAATCGATTAAAATAGTGAAATTATATTTTTCCAAAAACATTACTCAATTAAATCATTTTTCAAATAGTGAGAAGCTTTAACATTTTAATGAAAACATTTAAGCATGTTAATGATTATGTGCATGCAATACAAGGATAAAAAGATTGGCTTCTCCTACACTTCATTTGATTTGCAATCTTCAAAGCATGTGAAAAGCTCAAAACATTCTTCTAAGTCATAGGCTTCATTCTTCTTGTTGCTCCCCCTATATCCAACAAGGAAGACTTACCAGCCAAAGAGGCACTAACTTGATTAGTAGTATGATTTTTCAATTCATGGTTTGAGTGTTGGAGCAAAGATAGTTGTTATGGATACTGATTAGGCTGAGATTTAGAGATGGCCCTTGCTGAGGTGCCTGAATTATGAAAGAAGAAGGCTCTTGTTGTGGATTGGTTGTGTTAATGACATTTACATCGTGAACTGTGGAATCAGAATTTCTGAAGTAATAGCAAGGTAGAAATCCATGCTTGAAATAGCACGTGTCAATTGTGTATCTGGATAGGCCATGAGAAGTGCACTTGGCTGACCTTTTCCTGTGGGTTTTCCTTTTCCTCTTAGTGACTTTACTCTGATCATTCAGTCCTTTGATAAAGCAAATGACATACTTTGATTCTATATACTACTTTAAAGTTTGAACAATATTACAAGTGCATGGAAATGCACAAGTGTATGCTGGTATATGATGTAAGGACCTCGAGTTTTTCACACAAAATCTTCAAGTCAGTAACGAAGAGAGGAGACAGATCAATCGCCTTGTCTTATAGAGTGAATTTCTTGCAAGATATAAAAAATGTGAAATTAATCACCTTTGAAGAACCTTTTCTTTGAGTCATTCCTCAAATCCCTATCATTTTCAATATTATATCGTGCTCTATGCAATTTGAGTGGATAGGGTTTTTGTTATCCCAATTCCCAAAAATGACCATTATGTTGCATCTTTCCCTGACATTGGATCAGAAAGGCAGGGAAAACAATTGATCCATCAACAAATTTCAATTTGTTCTTGGATAAGAGTTCTGGATTCATGGCTTTTCTCCAAGATCGATAATTAGCACCATCCAATTTGTAATTTTTTAATAAAGTATTGCATATATATAAATATCAGGAACAACTTATATTGTGCTATGTGTATATTTTGTCCATGCATTCACTACCTATATCACAATTGTAGGTAGGTCTTAAAGGAAGTGCAATGGGGCAGTGGTGGCTGGATACAATAGGAAAGGCGTTAGAAGAAGGAAAAGCTTTTGAACGCAGGGGTTCTAGGCAGCTTGTTGGCTTGCTTGTATCTCTTTGGTGAGTGATTGTAATGAAAGTGTGTTCCTGATTAAACTAGTTAGTCTATTAATCTCTTGTTCCTGTTTTCTTCCTGTTACGTACTTTGGATATCTATCTTTAATATTGTTTCCATTCTTATATTATGAGTTGACATTTCTCAATTAGGGTAAGAAAGAATCTTAGAACACATGTTGGGGACTATTGAGATCACATGGCATGTTGTCCTGTGTCCCCTACTCATGAACCACCTTCTTGTAAAAAAATTACTTAACTTTGATTTGTATTACTTAGCAACATTAAACTTTAATCCATTTATTCATATTATAAAATTTTACAAATGAATATTATTTATTGGTTTTAATATTTGTTGATAATTTGATTAGGGATTAAAAGATTCATTAATATGCTAAATAATCTTAATGTTATTGGAGATATATCATATAGATTTCTACGTAATCTTAATGTGCTATGTCTGTTGAAACTTGAGAGTAGGAGAGGGATTTTCGTTATTGAGATTGACTTATTTGAAATGTGCTATGTTTGTATGCAATATCAAAGGCATAATCAACAACACCTTTAACCCAAGCTAATTGGGATTAGTGGTAGATAGGGGTGGGCATGGATTGGATTTTTAACTATCCAATCCATATCTACTTAAATGGATTGGATCTTAAATCTACATCCATATTTTTCTAAAAACAATTTGGATTCAAGATCCAATCCATTTAAGTGGATATGGATATGAATATGTTGACCTAATAAATTGAAAATAAATACGAAATTGCAAAAGTAAATCTCTAATAAAAACTAATTTGAATGATGACATGACCATCAACAAAATCTAACCCATTTTCGCATCATATTTTAAAATCCCATTTGAATGTTCACCTAAAATAAACTACTAATTATTAAGGTTCTTTGTAACACATGCCTGTGAAATCAAGGTAGCACACATTAGATTGTTATTAGTGATATGCAATTAAAAGTAATTACTATACTCAAGCAAGACGGAAGATGCAATAATGTGACCAAACCAAAAATAGACATACTTACAAATGAAGGAAATTATAACATTTAACACAAATCTTTCGGCAAAATCTTGTATGAAATTTGAAAGCAAATGTTTAACTTGATGCCACACATCTTTAACACCAAATATAACAAAAACAGAGCATTCTGAGATATGAACACATTTTGCTACAATTGCAAATGTGACTAGATTTGCAATCCTGTATATTCAAAATTAAAGAGAAACGAAAAGAGTTTCACGATGCCCACCTCGTACTCCTCCTCTTGGGTAAGCTTCCATCATGAATAAACAATGCGAGCAAATTGTCGTCGCACAAACCACCATCATCTCCTCTAGCTGTCAACACCACCATGTCATCCATGCTGAGCAAAACCTCCACATTCGATCTTATAGGTAAATGGGAAAAGCAAGGAGGATAAAAATTCAAAATAAGATAATGGATTATTTAATTACAACTCCTTCAATCCCTACATTGTTAATCTGCATTGAACAAAATTTTCATAATGAAATATGCAAACATCAAAATAGGAGGTCTTGAATGAGATTCCCTTCAAAGCAATCAAGAAATTTTATTGATAACGTAGTAACTAGATACAAAGGAAATCTGGCAAATTGCTTAAATGACAACTGAAGCTTTTATTTAATACCAAATATTAACATAATACATAACCTGGAACTTTACATTACAATTTCTATATATCAAAGTTAACATTAAAAACTCAATACAAGGTCATGTCATAGATGCTCTTTCTTTTTCTCTTACTCTTTGGGTAAAGAAATATTTTTGGGCATGACTAGCAACTTGAGTCATGGTTCTTATCTTAAGAGCATGTGTTTTAAATGTTCTTCCAATCTCCCTTGCCATAGATAACAAGCCCTTCAAGAAATAATATGTGTTCTTCATTGGTCCATCTCTTGTAGCGGTTATGAGATGCTAATGAAGTGGAGGCTTGGTTCGCTGCATGTGTCTATTGAAGATGGGTGGTATCTTGTGTCGGAGTGGGTACCCTAGGGGCAATGTTCTCTGACTGAATGAGGGTGTCTTTCTATTGGACTTGAAATTTTGATGCTGACAATGGGTCAGATATTATATTAAGGGATTTGGTCAAAATAGAGGATCAACCCAATTTGACTAACCACAAAGAACAGTAAATAAGGGAAGTGTGATGTAGACATGAACTAAGTGTGATGTAGATTGTCACTACTGCATGACTTCTTCCTTCTAAAGCACGAGAGGAACACTCAAGTCTCAAAAGAAGATTTAAATGGAACAACTGTTGATGGGCAGAAAGGAAGACCAAAACCTGTCATCTAGAAAGTTTGTAAGAGTAAGTTCTCATTTATTTTCTTGACTTAGATTGCCACTTGAACTCTTGAAATAAAATTGGATATGGGGCAAATAAAATGGATATGATATCCACTAATAAAGTTCATTCTGTTGATAAATGTCTTATCAGTTTAAGTTGATTAGAAAAATCTATTTTTTTCCTTATTAAACAGAATCTGCCATATTTAATTTTATAGATAAAGTTTATTTCTGTTTTGATAAATAAGTTTAACTAATAAAATCTGAACATAATTTTATTGTTAGTTTATGTTTATCAAAACTAAAACAAAGATTAGATAATAAAAAAACACGTGCTTATCCATATCTCTATATAAATAGAGTATCATGAGGTCAAAAGAAATGTGAGAATTCTCCTTGAGTTATATTGGCAATCTGAGTTATAGATATCCTTTGAGAATTTACTCACAATTTTATATTATGCCTTCTGCTTAGACTTAGAAGCTTTAAGGTAAATTTGAAATATTTGATAAAAGTCTGGTTTAGAGTTAAATCAGCAATTGAGTGAAAAACTTTGTGGAGGAACAAGGTTTGGGAAAAAGTCATACAAATCTAGAGTTAGGTTTGGGATTGACTTGTATAAGGGTAGAATAGGTTCTGCACTTGTACTGTATATTGACTCTTTAAATAGTGAAGTGTTCTTTATTCAATTAGATTGAGTGATCCAGTTGGAGCCAGTTATACAAATCTAGAGTTAGGTTTGGGATTGACTTGTATAAGGGTAGAATATGTTCTTCACTTGTACTGGATATTGGCTCTTTAAATAGTGAAGTGTTCTTTATTCAATTGGATTGAGTGATCCAATTGGAAGTTGTGGTTGTTTTCTCCTATTGAGTCTAGGAGTTTTTAGTTTGTTAAAATTCCCTGTGTTTTGTCCTCTTTACAGCCTGATTATCTGTTTTATATTTTTGGAATTTTATCAAAATTATTTTTTTAAACTTTATAAACTCAATTCAACCCCCCCTTCTTGAGTTCAACTGAGACCAACACTTGCAACAACATGTCGATAAGGGAAGAAGGCTAGGGACAATGTTCTCTAACAGTGACAAGGGAGGAAGGTGAATCAGACTTTGTTCCCAGTTCAACTCTCCCAGCTTCGAGTATATAGAAAATAGTGCCTCCTCGTCGAAGCCACTATGAAACTGTGTTTGCGTCAACATCGACTGAACACCCTCTTTCACCAACAACACTGACATAGACAAAGACGATAACTTGGGAGGAAGCTGAATGAGGTTTTCTTCCCACTCGAACCCTTGCAGCTCCGGGTACTTCCAAAATAGTACCTGCTTGTCGGAATTAGAATGACCATCGTCAAACATTCTTAATTTCTCTTTTGTTTCAACTCAATAACACAAATCAAAACCTCAATTTCTCTTTGACTCTTTCTTTGTTTTGCTTTAAAACAAAGCAATTTCATCTTCTTTTATCTTTGTTTCAACAATGCATTCTGCGCCTTCCTCTTCCATCCTTTCTCTGACGACTATTTTTCTATTTCTTTTTCTTTTTTTGGTGAAGGAAATCTGTTCTCAACCTTCTATTTTAATTTTCTATTTCATTTTTATTTCTAGATTGGTTTTTCAATGTGCCATTTACTTTTTTTTAAGTCTATATTTTTTATTTAACCCACAACATTAATTAAACTGAAAAAGAGATTAAATTAAGATGAAATATAATACATTTACAAAAAATACAACATATTATTAAAATTAATGTTCTTTTTGTAACACCCTGAAATTTCGATAACTGGAAATAGATGTTTGATGTATTTCTTATGTTATTTGATTATCTGATTAGTTTAGATTAGTTGAATTGTTGTGTAAATTATCCTTATGCAATTGCTTGGTCTGGATGTTAAGTTATGTGGAGTTTGTTTGAGCTGCGTTGAAATTGTGTGATTTCGAGTTTGACCCAAACACCTATTTTGATAAACTCACAATTCTAGATAGGTTAACCGTTGGATCGCCATCAAAGTTTAAAGGTAGGCTCCTAACCCACATATGTAAATCTTGACAGTTGAGATTTACAAAATGACATCTGAAGTGTGAGATATTAATTTTTCACAGAAGCAGTGAAATTTTAAAAATTGGGTCAGCTCGCTCAGGCGAGTGAAATTTGCCTGGGCGAGTAAAGTCGGCTATAAGTTGTGCAACAATGTCAAAACACAAAAACGCTGCTTCCTTCTTCTTCAAAAAAGCCACCCAACCCTTCCCCCTCCTTCCTTGCCGTTTCTTGTCATTGAACCATCGAACGGAGAGGAACACTTTAATCAAAGTAGAATCTTTAAAACTCAACTCGAGGATTCAGTAGAGAACGGATCCTCCAATCCTCCCTTCGTAGTTTCCTTGAGATAATCATGTTTTCTATGCCTTCTCCTAGCTAGTTTGAAGCCTTTCTTGATATCTCTTGTGATTTGGATACCGTTATTGGGTGTTTTTATACTTCCTTTGAAAAACCTTTGAAAATGAGACTTGTAAAAGTTTCCTTTTTATAATATTGATGTCATGTTTATGACCTTCATTGAGCCCGGACACATTGGTGTGATCAGAATTTCAAAATGATGTCCTTTTGATGTGGACTTTTGATAAGTGTCATATCTTAGTAAAATCAGGGTTATAATGCTGACACTTATCTTTTGATTTCAATAAATTTGTTGATTAATTTTCCCTAAACCTAGTTGTTTTATATTTTGTGTAAATATATAGGGTGTTATTCACATTTTGGATGATTCATCCACTCAAATCCGGTGTTTTGATAAGTTTCAATGGTATCTTGAGCATTCAAGCAACCAAGACAAGTACAAAGGAGCAAAAATGTCAAATTAGGAAGATTCAAGAAGCAAACTTGCTTGGAACTCGCCCAAGCTAACACCTCTCTTCATTGTTGGGTTTTTAACTCGCCTAAGCAAGCAAAACAAGCACAAAACACTCGCCTAGGTGAATGGCTTTCCTGACCACGAAACAATTAACTCACCCAGGCGAGTGAAATAAGGCAAAAACACTCTCCCGGGCGAATAGGCCTGACCTGCTTGCCATTTCCTATAAATAGTCGTGCAAATGAAGGATTGAAACATGATTTTGGAGAGAAGAACGTGAGAACACCTTGGAGGCTTAGAGAGAGGTGAGAGAAGAAAGAAAAGGAGTGGAAACTCTGTATAAATGGGCCGGGGATCGCCTCCTTCATCATGTTTTCTGTTTATCTCTTGCTTTACACCATGATAGGGTAGTATCTCCTAAGGATTAGATGTAATCTTCTTACCCTTATGTATCTCTTTTGATATTTGATATATGTATGAACCTTTTCTACTCATTCTGGGAATTTCATTCAGTTCTTAATGCTTGATTCTACTTGATCTCTAGTTTCATGAAATTAGATTCTAAGCTTGACTGGAAAGTGCTCTTAGGATTTGAATTGAATGATTTTACTCATTATGTTACGTTGCTAGGAATAGAGCATAATATTTTGATTGCAAATAGCATGCGATTATGATTGTAATGCTGGGTGATTTACTTTATATGTGAGGGATCGATATTCGGTAAATATCCTTAGGATTCTCGAATGCAAGGGATCGATTCGGGGTGAATTAATGTGTGCATCAGTAATATTAGAAAATGATTCATATAGGTTAAATGTTAATTGGATACTGACGGTATGAATGATGAAACCCAATCCTACGTTCTCATAAATTAATTAAATTGAATTTTACTTTTTTTCGTAATTTTCCGTTATTTTCGTAAACTCATGAAATTCCGCTTATACTTATTGTACATAACTATTTAACTGTTAAAGTTTATTTGGATTAACTGAGTAGCTCAAGTCCCCGTGGAGACAATCTTTTATAAATTTTGTAACCTGCAATGACAATTGGTACGCTTGCCAAGAGTCTAACAAGTTTCAAAACACCACTTTAGCCCCCTTTTTAATTTGACTGGGTATTTGACCATGAATGTTAATATTAACCTTGTCTTTGAAATCTATACTAAATTATCTTTGATTTGGAATATAGAGCTCTACGTTTTGGCCCAAGCACGTGAACTTGAGAGGTCTCAAAACGACACTACTAGGAGCCAACAGAGGGAGATAGATAAGTAATGGGAGTTTATTGTTTGGTTACAGTTTTTGATACCATAGTTGGGGATCGGGGAACCCAATTATGGAGATGTATGCATGTCCCTGTTGTGTGCTGATTTTCAAGAAATACTATGTCTTAAACTAATGGGATGCAATATATTTATTATTGATGTATGTTTGTCCCTGTTATGTGCTCGTTTTCAAGAAAAACTATGTTTTTAACTAATGGGATGCGATGAATTTGTTATTGATGGATAAAACTGTGAATGATGTTGTTGTTGTAATGATTGAATTTTTGGAAAAATGCAAAATTTTATACGTTCTCGTATTTAATTCTTTATTAAATTTTTAAATGGGCATAAGAGTGTGCTTTCTATATTGTAGTCCTCCTCTTTAATTTAGAATTTTCCTAAAATATCAATCTCGTGGTATTATGGATTGTGAATGTATGAGATTTGTGTTATCTGAAGACCTGGGGAATGTGAATCTCAGGCAGGTGTTATATGTATATATGTGGAATGCGATTGCTTGTGATGTTACTAACGTTGAGATGAAATGATATTGATATTTATGATGATGATATTGAAATGAAATGATATTGATGTTGTTGATAATATTGAGATTGAGATGCTATTGATGTTGATGATGTTGAAATGAAATAATGTTGATGTAGTTGATAATATTCAAATGAAATGATATTGATGACATTGAGATTGAGATGATATTGATGATGATCATGACATTGAGATGAGATGATGTTGATGATGACATTGATGAGATATAATGTTGATGTTGACAATGTCATTGTATGCTGTGTATACACATGGGGATGCATGACTGGATATCTCTACGGGGAATAGTTTACGAATTTTAAGCATCCCTAGAGAGGAAAAGGGATTGCTTAAGATTTTGGCCTCTATCCACGGTCAGTGCATTGATGAGCCCATATTTGTATATTGTATGTACATAGGGGTGCATGACTTATTGGATATCCTTGCGAGGAAGAGTTTGCGAATTTTAAGCATCCTTAGAGAGGAAAAGGGATTGCTTAAGATTTTGGTCTCTATCCACGGACAGTGAATTGATGGTGCCCATATTTCATACTTCATAATTGCATGGAAATAGAATCGTGGCAGTAAGTACCAGGGTACTTGGGGGCATATCACTCTGTGTGGAGCTCCCTTGTGACTCTGGCTGATCACCATGGGGGGGGGGGAGCGGCCTGTGCATGACAGGGTTATCTCGATGAGCTACCGCATCATTTTCCTAAGTGAGAGTGTCATGTGGACACGCTTAGGCTATTTCTCGAGGAATGGTACCATATTGCATTATTAGAGTTTGAAAATAGAATGAACACTTATGCAAATAACCAAGAGGGGGGGGTGAATTGGTTTTACTTCAGAGTTTTTAAAATTTAAAACAAATTTTATACACAGCGGAAGACTTTGAAAGAAGGATCGTATCTTAACCAATTAAGAAATCAAACTTTTAAGATCAACTTTTATCTCAATCAACCCACTCTTGAGCTTCACCCAATCTTATGATGTAAACAAAAATAATACTTCAAGAATAATATGAATATGAACAGAAAATTACAATTACTCACAAGATTTATACTGGTTCACCTCTCAACCCCGGACGCTACATCTAGTTTTACTTCTAATCAACCTTGATTAGAGTTTCCACTATAACAAAATGAATATCTTTACAAGCAAACACAGATCTCTTTTACCCACCCTAGATAAAATTCAAAATCTAAACCTATAGACTTCTTAAAAGATCTAAGAACCAGAGATCCCCTCTCTGTTCTACCCACTAGATACCTATCTAGCAATGCTTTAAAGATACAAATTGTTATATCAACAACCAACCAACAAAACAATCAATTTCTAAACAATACAACAATGAAATTGATTTAAGAAAGATATCACCTGAACATCCTCAGTGAAATGAATGAGTTTAAATGATCAAACCAGACTGAGAATGAATGCCATGATCTTTTTTGATGACTTCTTTTTGACAAATGAGGCTTTAGCAAAAACTAATCATGAAAAGATGACTCAACACATGAGATTCTTCATGATTCATGAAACCATTATCAATGAATGTTTCTAAAGAGCATTGGTGCTTTTGAAATCTCCAGAGAGTGTTATACAAGGCTTACTTCGGAAAAGTAAAAGTCTTTCTTTTCTTAATGAGCTGCATCTATTTATAAAAAATAGAATTAACTGACTATAATCGATTATTCCGTAAAGGTAATCGATTATTTTAACAAATGTAATCGATTAAAGTTCCAAAATAATCGATTAAAGTGTTCTTTTGAATTCTGGAAAAAATATTAAGAACAAATAATCGATTAACTCATGTCGTAATCGATTATCACAGAAGATCTGGAATTTTTGAAACACTAATGTAATCGATTAACACTCAAATAATTGATTAACACAGGAAGTGTGAAAAACGTATCAATGCACATTTAATCGATTATAGCAATCTGGTAATCGATTAAACCAGATAAAATTTCTTCTGAAAATTATGCAGATGGACATATAATCGATTAATCCGTCAAGTAATCGATTATCACAGAACGACTTAACAAAGTCAGCTTAATATAATAGATTACAAGAATTTGGTAATCGATTAAAGTGTTCATATGATTATATGTAGTTCTGTACACAGACAATTAATCAATTAAGTATGATCAATAATAGATTAAAGCAGTGAAAAACACTTTTTATGAGAACTTTATAGCTTTGATGTCATGCCAAATGATTCATGTAATGTGTGTGACCTAATCATGAATTAATTAGCTAATGTATGCATGACTTAATCAACTTATGTGAGGAATGAGGGATTTTATCTTTCTTGAACCAAGCTTTTAAACAAAGTACATAGGCCATCAATTTGAGTGGGCATGTAAAATCAAAACTTAAGATTATCTAGACTTGATTCTTCATGATCTTCCTCAACATATTCCACATCATATCTAACATAGTTGAGTTAGGTGCATGCATCATTCTGAGCATAATTGATTTGAATTGTGGAAAAAATGGATGATTAGTTTGTTGAGTGTGTGTTGAACTGATTGATTACTGAGAATGATTGTGGTTGTTATTGTTGTTTTCTTTCTAATCATAGTTATCTAGTGTTTATTGATATTGTATCATAAACTCACCCTTGTAGTTTTGTACCGTGTGGTTGGTAATGTGATGATCGCGAACCTTCGTTTGTGGGAGCAGATGAGCAGCAATAGGTGACGTTAGAGAGAGATCCTTTTGTTGGAGCCGCTAAGCTGACGTGATAATGTTGAAATTTATTATGGGAGAGAGTTATATTTTGGTATCAACTCTTTCTTAGTTGGTTTCTTGTTTCTCTTTTATCGAACATGTAATCTCAAGCTTATATATATATATATATATGTAAAAACTGAATTATGTTCTGACATGTGAATGGTATGTATTCGTTTAATATATTTATATATGTAATTGTTTACGTACTTGTGCGATGTTTGGTGAGTGTAGTATCGTGAAAATTTACTCTTTTTCATAAACAAAATAATGGAGTTTTCATTAAAATTTTGAAAATATACATTTAAGAGTAGTGATGTCGTAGCGACGAGGCGAGTCGTTACATTAGTGGTATCAGAGCATGTCGAACCTTTTCAACCAGTGAGTTGTGAGTTTGTTGTGTTTCTCTATGCATTTTGTGTTTGGTTGTTGAATGTTTGATGTTTGAGTATTTGACTCTTTTGTAGTTGCTTGGGTTGTTTGTGTTTGAGACTTACGCACATTGTTATTTTGCATGGGTTATGGAGATTTGTTAGTGTTGTCATAATACATTTGTATTCCTAGTGCCTGTTATACCATGAGTTTCAATGCGTTGTCATGAGACTGGCCATCTGGATAATTCATGAAGTGCAATAGAACACCATGGCAAGTGGTCAGGAATACAAAGGGTAAATAATAAGCGTTAATGTCTCGAGAGAGAACTATTGTAGAGGAGTGATTTCTCAAGGCATCAATTCTCAAGAGTATTTGAGTAGGAACTTGAGATAGGTATAAAATTGCTTTATTTCTTTTCTTGTGTGTATCCCTTCCATGTTCTCACTTCTTGGTGTGCACAAGGAGTGATGGCTGGTAGGAATGACCGTGCAATACTAAGTATAAAAATTATACGTTTTCATTAAAATTTGGAAATTATAAGTTTAAGAGTAGTGATATCGTAGCGTCGAGGCGGGTCATTACACTTTTGACTAAGTATAAAAATTACAAATAATTCAACATGAGATTAAAATTAACATTGTAGGCTTAAGCTTGCCTTTCCGATACAACAAGTGTATTTGTTTCTCGAATGATATGGTTTGCAACACATGAAACATCTTTTTGGTTGACTCGATTCCCTTATATCTATTTTGGAGCGTATACAAGAGATTGGTTGGACACATTCTTAACATGTATGGGTCGAGACAGATTGATGGTTCATGACACAATTTGTCAAACAATCATTTGTACACGTTTGAGACGTATTCTAATGTGTAAACTGGATGTATGTAGGTAGCATAATCATGGTGCGCATGTTTACAGGCAGCAAAGACATGCGAACAAGGCAGGTGTACCTTTTTAAATTTACCACAATCATATCACATTTTATACAACTTAGGTGTGAAATTTCTTGTTGGTCGCTCCTCTCTTGGGTTAATCACTTAATTGACTTATGCACTAAGAATTGTATATCGGGTCGATCAAACTCAAAAACATGGTGAGTTGGATTTTCTCTATGCGTCTTCCATAGCCTTACTTAGTATTTCTCAAATGGTGCCAACTCAATTAATATCGAATTTTAAATTTAATATATTAATCATGAATAATAAATAAGACATTATAATGAAATAAATTTTATACAAAAGTATATTAATAAAATATAGAAGGACTACATGTTTATATTTATATATTTACATCATACGGGAGATTTGAGAAATAAAAACTTTGTTGATTATTGGATGATGGACAATAGAGATAGAGTGCACAACAACTCTGATTGTAACACCCCGTGTGCACCCAGTGTGTTAACATTACTATAATATCAGAATAACATAAAATAAGTCGCGGAAGCATACAAGAATTGTACTTCTTGATACATTATGTATGGTGCATAAACAAAAACATGATAAATCTCACTATTTCTAGCCCTTATTGATCCAGATAATCAAAACCAAACAAAACAAACAAAACCAGGCAGATACCAACCATATCTAATAAGATATGATAGGAGACAGAAACTACCTCAATATGTATACATCACAGGGAGTTCTCAGCTCTCAGATGCTAGTCCAAGCAGTTCACAATGCTTGACCCCATTGATTTCCCTCACCAAGAAATCCATCTTCTTCACCCTATGTACCTGTAACATGAATCCCACACGGGGTGAGATAAAAATCTCAGTAAGCCAGGGTTCTTGGAGGTCTTTCCTCCCCCTGGTTCACTATCATTTGCCTGCGGTAACAATATGGCTTATTCATAGCCATCTGCATTCTCTCACCACAGATCACTCATGCTGCCTATTTGCACTCCTAATCAGGCTTGTGCACTCAGCATCTAAACAGAGAGATTCTCTGTCTCGGAAAAATAGACTGTGGAAAATAAGGAACACTCACACTTAACCAAGAGGGGGGGGTGAATTGGTTAACCATGGGAAATTAAAAATTTCTTTGTTCAATATCAGAGTTAAAATGCCCTTTGGATCTTTATCACAAAACCAAATTAATATCTTTATCCAAAACTAGTTATGCTTCAAATTTAAACACATAAAAAAACAGAGTTCAACAAGAAATAATAAAGACTGCAGAAAACAAATCAAGAAGCAAGATTTATACTGGTTCACCTCAAAACCTTTGAGGCTACATCCAGTTTCTTCTACTCAACACTAGAGTAGAGTTCCACTATTGCAAATATTTTTCTTACAAGTACTTACAAGCTTCTCTTCCTTAACCCTAGAAGAAGTTCAGAGATCTAAAACTCTATTAGATCCTTAGAAGCCAAACCCACACTGAGAAACCTACTCAGTTGAACATGGAGAAACCCTATCTCCCTTGCAAGAAAACCCACTTACAATATAATCACCAAACTACAAAATTACTGCATGAGAATGAAAAACCTCAGGTTGAATGTTAACTAATGATGCAGAAAGCTTTCCTAAGCCTTTGTGATAGAACAAGCTTGCTTCACTAACAATCTTAGTAACCCATTAATGAATCAATGGAAACAAGACTCAAGAGCCCAGATGAAGCCTTTGTAAACCCTTAGAAGCCTTTAGAAAATGCTCAGAAATCGTAAAAATCACTTCAGTAATAATCTCTTATTGTTAATTTGCTCAAGAGGCAAAGGGTCTTATTTATAGTTGAAACCGTAACGGATTTAATCGATTAAATGCGCTCCCCACGCTCCTGTAATCGATTAAAATG
>PYAF01006222.1:553545-582728 GCA_007407185.1 Glycine tomentella | reverse complement strand
CTCTATGATGCAATGCTTAAATGATACATGAATGCTATGTAATCAAGGCTTGGATCATCATGATGCTTTCAATCCTTTTTACATTAAATCACAAACTACATTTTCAAAGCTTGATCCATGTTGAAAGCCAAAACTTCCAAGTCTTGAACCTTGGTTGAATCTTCACTTGATCTTCATTCAGCTCCCTCTCAAATCAACATAGACTCCCTCAAGCTCCATGAGCTTTAATTCTCAATCTCATAACATATATATCTCAGCCTTCTCGGCTTTCTTATCTCAAATCTATCTCATATATATATGTATTCATCCTATCTGTAACACCTCACCTCTGTTGAGGTAACACTGATCCAAGGAATAGGTTCTCTGTAACCTAATCCTTCATCTGGGATAGTCCTCTAACAGGTACAAATCCCCAGAATCTCACTGTACTCTAATCAATACCTGAGGAGGATCATCCATCTAAGGGTTCTCTACTCACTCAGGGCTTTGTCACACATTGCCTGAGGAATCTCTCAACTCAGGGCTTTGTCACACCTTGCCTGAGGAATCTCTCAACTCAGAGCTTTCACACACATTGCCTGAGGAATCTCTCAACTCAGGACTTTCACACACATTGCCTGATGAATCTCTCAACTCAGGACTTTTTCACACACATTGCCTGAGGAATCTCTCAACTTAGGACTTCCACACACATTGCCTGAGGAATCTCTCAACTCAAGACTTTCACACTGAGAACCTGAATAGGATCATCCACTGAAGGGCACATCTATTCAGGACTCAGGCCCGAGTAGGATCATCTACTGAAAGGCACATCTACTCAGGGTTTACATGGATGCCTATGGATTATCCCAAGGGAGATCATCCACCAAGTGGGCACATTCCCAATGGGGTCCATAGTCCACTATTCTCTGGCCAGAGAATGCACACCTAATTCTCATAAACAATATAAAGCTTGACACTCTCACAGTGTCCATCTAACATCAAGACCAACATGCCATAATGGTACTATCTCAATGCATATCTCAACACCATCACGGTGTTTTTCACTATCTTAATCATCAACACACAACATAAACGTACCTGGCATGTCATACAACACTATTATCAATACCAAGCGTAACACTATTACAGTGTCAGCTTGGCATCAAGCACCAAGCACTAATACAGTGTTCATACATCACTAGCATACCACGGGTACTTCTCTCATACCCAAAACAGCTCATCCTCTACCCTAGTGTTTAACTACACTAGTTCTTATATACATGTCTTATTCACCTATAGGACCAGACAATATCATACCTAACACCATCATAGTGCTAGGATCATTATCAACCATCCTACAATAATATCAAAATCAGAACACTAACCTAGTGCTCGTATTCATTGCAATCCATATAATTAAATAAATAGTGACCCAGGTAGGGAAATCACTCCAAGAAACACTGAACTTACCTAGTAAGACCGTGCTTTCTCCTCAGTCCTCAGATGGTTGGTCCAAGCTGCTGACACCTTCGTGTCCCGCCCTCTGGCAAATCATACAGCACAATCAACCTCATAAATTACAATACCAGGTATCTGACAACAGTCCTCAACCATTGGAATGAAAGGAAACATGATTCCTTTCTATAGCCCCTCAATTATCTAACTTAGGGTTATCGGCCTAATCACTTCATAGGCCACTCACAGATTCTTAGTAGGATCATTCTCAACCTAACCATGGCCTTAGAGTCTTGGTAAGACTCTGTATCAGACAATCCAATGGTCTATTTGTGCATAAATTCACCAGTCATCAATCATGGCCAAAACAGACATATTAATGCATATTCACCATTTATTTGGCCTCATGAACAATTCTTGTAAAGGCACTTGGGTTCATTTCTAACTCAGAACCCCTTATCCACTCAATCTTCTTCCTACTCATACCACTCTCAGGGTCACAACCTAACTTCATCAGAAATCCAGTTTCAATATCTCATATTCCTCAAAACAACCTCCTGATCATACTTTTCTAAAGAACCTAAGCCTAATTCTAGTCCTAACCCAAATGGGTTACTATTTACCCCATTACCCTTTTCACAAATTAAATGGTGAAAGCTGAGTTTCTTACCTCAAAGCTGTTGAGGAAGACCCATTGATTGCCTCTCCAAGCCTCAGCATTCCATGGGCTACCTTCTTTCCTCTCTGAACTCAGCTTTCCTCAAGGTTCTCAAGGGATGGGGTTTTCTCTCAAATTTCAGGCTGGAATTAGCTCACATAAGGTTTTATTCATGGTTATTGATGATTAGGAGGTGCTTAGGTGAGGTGTGATGAAGTTATGAAGCTTCTCATGCCCATTAATGGCTGCCTAGGCCAGAGGAAGAAGGAAAACAGTGTTTTTCCTCAAAAAATCGTGTGAATGGCCTTTTATACTGGTCCTGACCGACATGCTGCGCCCTTGGCGCCACTTTGGCGCTCCTGGCGCCAATTTCCAGCATCTGTGGCGCTCCTCTGGCGCTCTTGGCGCTAGACTCCGTCGCTAAATCTGTCACTAAGGCTTTTGCGACAGAATTTTATAAATTTAAATTTTTATTTCTTTTATTCCTTTTTATAAAAAGCTAGGTTATTATATTGATCATCTGATCCAACACTCTTTTCTTTTGTATTGGTCATTCAGTCTTTGAAAAATATATTTTCTATTTTTCTGTTGTAATTATTTTCGACTAGACAATTAGTTATTTGTCTCCTAAGAAAACTTAATAATCATTAAAAACAATTTACATCATTTTATTTTTTATTTTAACTTATATCTATTTATAATCTTTATTAATATGTATTTTTCTTTTTCTTTGAGTAATTTATATTAATTTTAAAAAATGAAAGAAAAAAAATTTAAAAATATTTTTAAAAAGGTACATGTTCAAATTGGTTCTTTGCATTAAGTCTAAATCAGCTTGATCTATTTTAACTAGTTCCCGCCACTTCTACAGTCATTGGACTAATTTTTAGTCCAATTAGTTAAACTAGTCAATCCGATCTAATTTTAAAAGCTATGAGAAGAACTAAAAATGATGGCTATACAAATTTTAAAGATTAAAGCTGGATAGAGCTATATTTGTAGGGATTTAAAACATATTGAAATTTAAATATATTTATCAATTAATAATAAAATAAATTATTCAATAATATTTCCGAAAGAAAAAAAATAATTAATATCATACTATGATATGTTATCTATATTGCGTGATATAATAGACTGATAATTAAATACTAATCAATCAATGTTGTTTGTGATATTCGTATTAGAAAATCAAATTCAAAAGTAAAATCATTTTCATATTGATTTGATTTATGAAATTGTTTGGTGGTGACTAGTAAGTAAAAGGAATGGGGTTTTCTATACGTGGCCCATATCTACGCACTCAACGTATGGTGTATGAAGCACCACTCAACGCATTATCCACACGGATACGCGCTTCGGTAACTCGTTTTCCGTTAGCCCACCTCATCCCTAATCTTACATTAATTTTCAATATTTATTATATTGTTATTTTGAATGCCAATTTTTTAATATCAACGTCACAATCTCATAATTGTTTACTTATATCGATTTTTGACATACATCTCGTCCACCCATTACTGTCATCCACGTGCACAAATTCATAAGAATAATTCATGTTAACTTTTTTCTTCTCAACAATTGAGAGGTAGAAAAAGAAGCATATTACTTTTTTTCCTTCTCAAATATAAATATATAAAAAATAAAAATTTAATCACATTAATTTTAATTAAAAATAATTATTTTAACTTATTTTTATTTAAATATAATATAATGATAAAAAGAATCGCTTAAATTAATACTAACTTTAATTAAATAAAGAATATTTTACAGATAATAATATTAAATAAGAAAAAATAGTTGATATTTTTATATTTTATAATAAAAAATGTGTTCTTTTTTCAATATATTTAAAACCCGAGAAGTATATTATTATAAGATAAACAGGAAGAAGAAAAAATATTGTGAAAAAATGGTAAGAATTGTTGATGCTTGCTTGCATTGCATTGCATCTCTATTCTCTGATATGCAAGTGTACATGTTTTGCCTGACCTTGTGATATTTTATTTTGTGTACAACACCCGACACGCTGTTATAAAACTAAGTTTACTGCAATGGTCCGAAGTTAAGAAGAAGAAAACTCTAGAGACACTACTGTTCCAGTATCACTCAGCGCCAGTGCCTTTTGTTTTCTTTTATGTTCGTCTCTGTGTGAGTGTGACTGTAAATCGTGAAGGTGGTGGATGTTAACGTGATGGATCCCTGTTTCTGAACTCAAGCATGTGAGAGTGGCGTGTGTTGCAGTTGTACTACCAAAAAAGGTTCTTTGTTTGGTTTCCAAGATATCCCAACTCCTACACAAACTCGAACAAAACACCCTTTCATCCATCCTACGTTGCATCTTCAACTCTGGAACCTCGGAATTGTGTTTGTGAGTAACTCAATCTTATTACGTTGTTTTCTCATCATGAAATTGATTGTCCTTGTTAATTGTTGTTATTATTTCTGCTGAGTGAAGGTGATTAAAAGATAAGACTTTCACTTTGATAATGATTAGTTTGTTTCCTTTTGGTCTCTAATTGATCGTTCAGGATTGTTTGTTCTGTATCGTTTGAGTTAAGTACTACTTCACTATTGAATAGGGAAGTTTAAGTTATGGATACAAGAAGTTAGAACTAGAACTATCTTATTGATTATTGGGTTTGTTGTTATCTCTGTGGAGGCCATAATCTGATGCTGTTTCTTTACTAATAGGTTGGAAGAGAGAAGGATATAATATTTTGCAATTATAAGAAATTAATTATTGTTCATCAGTTTTTAGTAAATAATACGAAAAAAAAGAAGAAAAAATCTTGTTTCAGTTGCTTGTAGATTATGTAGATGTAGATAATTGCTTATGTTTGTTACTCATTTAATGGAATTCTAGAATAACACAAAAATTCTTATTCGAAGAGCATGACCTTCTGTTAGTTAAATATTTCACTGGGAGTTTGGTTCAAAATTGTTTTGTATGAATCTAACTCTTTGCTTACACCACAGGAAGGTGTGGATTCTTTCTGCAGAAAGAAATGACGACGCTGTCGGATATTGGAGTTGCTGCTGCCATAAACATTTCCACTGCATTGCTTTTCTTTGTGGCATTTGCTATTTTGAGGCTTCAACCTTGGAACGATCGAGTATACTTTCCAAAATGGTATTTGAAGGGTTTAAGAACAGATCCAGTTCATGGAAGAGCGCTTGTCAGCAAGTTCATCAATTTAGACTGGAGAGCATATCTTAGCTTTTTGAATTGGATGCCAGAAGCACTTAGAATGCCAGAACCTGAGCTTATTGACCATGCTGGATTGGACTCTGTTGTTTACCTGCGGATTTACTTGATAGGGTATGTATGAAGCATTGAGTGAATGACACTTCAGCAAATCATAATACAGTTCTAATGTTTTTTGTTCTTATTGTGCAGGCTTAAAATCTTTATTCCTATTGCATTCCTGGCTTGGATTGTTCTGGTTCCTGTCAATTGGACAAGTACTGGTCTAGAAGGATCCCAGTTAAAAAACATAACTTCCAGCAACCTTGATAAACTCTCGGTTTCAAATGTACATAGAGGATCTGAAAGGTTTCAAATTCTCCATTCTGTGATGTTGCAATTCTGCTAGTCCATTATTTGTTCTACTATAGTCATTTCAAAATTTGAACTGTCTCAGTGCCAGATGTATACTTTGGCTAGTATGGTATATTTATGTTGCTTTAGGTTTTGTGTCTAACTAGGAGCTACCTTAAGCTTATCTTAATTTCTTTGCATCTTCTATGTGGCTTCTGTTATATCTAAATTACCTTTTCTTCACCTTAGAATCTTTAATTTTAGGTCTCAGACAACATCACTTAATTCACCAAAATCTATTTGGCTATTACTGATTGTATTTTCTGTGCATCATCTCACTCGTTAACATTGTTTGAGTCACTATTGGGGTGCATATCTTACTATCTGATGATCTAATTTATCGACTAAATTTTGTGAATTTCCTCAGGTTTTGGGGACACATAGTAATGGCTTATGCGTTTACCTTTTGGACTTGCTATGTTTTGCTAAAGGAGTATGCGAAGGTTGCAACAATGAGACTTGCCTTTCTTGCAGCAGAAAAGCGTCGTCCTGATCAATTTACGGTAAAATGGTTTTTTCATCCTTCATTTTTAAAGAAATTATTATAGTATAATTAGTTCATCTTTGAGCATCTTTACAAAGAAGCAACGAATTCTGATTTGATGATTTTATATGTTTGAGGTGGTATTATACTTGGTAGATTTCCGTTCCATATTTAACAGTTTTTTGCATTTTCTTTTATTACAACAGAGCAATCCAATTCTTGTGCATCTTTATACGTAGACAAATTCAAGAAAATTGCTGCAATTGGATTGAATTGTCATACACTAGTGATTAGCATCATCATGTTTTTACATACAAAAATATATTATACTCAGGTGCTTGTTAGAAATATTCCAGCAGACCCTGATGAATCTGTGAGTGAGCTTGTTGAGCACTTCTTTCTGGTCAATCATCCAGGTCACTATCTGACTCACCAGGTTGGTTCCTCCTGTTTTCACTTACACTTCTCAAACGGTACATTCATTTATTATCTTACTGGTTTTGATATTATGCATTGAATGGTTCTATTTTCTAAGTTTCACCCTGTCCTACAAGGTTTCGACATCTTATGGCCAGAAGTCGCTTTGTTACTGCATTTCACCATGTTAATTGAATTCAAGTTTACACTTTGAATTGAGTATACATATACTTTATTAATTAGATGTTAAATGAAAATTATTTTCACTAGTAATTACAAAAAGTCACTTTTCACTTTGTTTTATATTTTCAATTATATGAGAAATATGAAAGCAACAAAGTGTAAACAAGGTGGTATTTTTGTAATTATTGACATAAACAGTATAGTAATGTTCTTAAGACGGGTTATATTTTTTTTGCATACAAATTTTGAAAACTTTCATAATTATCGTAGTATTTTTTATTTTTATTTATGGTAGAAGTAGTTTGTATCAGTCTAATTATTTAACGTTTGTGCAGGTTGTTTATGATGCCAACAAACTTGCTAAGTTGGTTGAAAAGAAGAAGAAGTTTAAGAATTGGCTTGTCTACTATCAAAATAAGCTTGAAAGAACTTCAAAAAGACCTGAAATAAAGGTATTTAAATATAAGTTGATACTCCGAAATTTATCATAACAATCTAGGTTTTACTTGAGCTTTCCCTATTGTATGTTTTTACCAGACTGGTTTCCTTGGTCTTTGGGGAAAGAAAGTGGATGCTATTGATCATCACATCACTGAAATTGACAAGTTGTCAAAACAAGTAAGTATCATATTCATATATTTTATTTTCTTTCAGAAATTTTAACACATCGCACATGCTAATAATTTCTTAAAATATAATTTTTCATGCTAATATTAATATAATGACAAACTTAAGAAAATTATTCTTACATGGGAATCTGACTTGAATTTTGCATACTTCATTTAAGGCTAGGATTTCCCAAACATCCTTCTAGAGTGCTAGTATCTTTACTTTATCGCATGTGCATGAGTGTTATTCTGCTATGATCAAGAAGTTAATTTCTCATGTAGCAGCTTTTCTTTATCTATCATTTAGATTGATACAAAAAATTTTCTGAATGCTCGCTAGAACTTGTCCTAATCAACTCTGGACTACAACAAATGCTGAAGGAACTTGTTTAATTCAATTTCACTTGGGCCAATATCAGCATAATAGGTCATTTGTAAATAGCCATATTGTGATTTTTCATTGCTTTTGTTTTCTTTCTTTAAGAATTATGTTGATGGTCAGAGGTGATTTTGCAGATTGTTGAGGAGAGGGAAAATGTCACAAATGATCCCAAGGCCATCATGCCCGCTGCATTTGTTTCATTTAAAACAAGATGGGCTGCTGCTGTTTGTGCACAAACTCAGCAAACCAGAAATCCAACACTTTGGTTGACCGAATGGGCTCCAGAGCCACGAGATGTATATTGGCGAAACTTGCCAATTCCATATGTTTCCCTCACTGTCAGGAGGTTAATCATAGCAGTGGCATTCTTTTTTCTCACTTTCTTTTTTATGATCCCCATTGCATTTGTTCAAACTCTGGCAAGTCTTGATGGAATCCAGAAAGCAGCACCATGGCTGAAGCCACTTGTTGACATGTAAGCCTAATCTCATGATTGGAACTCCCTCAAGATATAATTTTACTTGCATCACTGGAGATTACTCATTCCATCATATTTTATTGTGCAGCCCTTTCATTAAGTCATTTATTCAAGGTTTTCTGCCCGGTATTGTGTTGAAGCTATTCCTCATCTTCTTGCCAACAATATTGATGATCATGTCGAAATTTGAAGGCTTTGGATCTATATCTTCCCTGGAGAGAAGATCAGCTTCTAGATATTATCTTTTCAATTTTGTGAATATATTCCTTGGGAACATACTTACTGGAACAGCATTTCAACAGCTGAGCTCTTTCATTCACCAACCAGCCGACCAGTAAGTCATTCAATATAGAGAACTTGGTTTTTCTTCTTTGTAATTATTTACCTTGTAAATTGGCATTATTATATTTCCTGTGACCTGTGTTTTGGGTGCAATTTGGTAACTTTTTGCTTGTTCTCAACATATTATATTTCGTGAAAATGGCATTAATTCTGGATTCACTCCTGCTATTAAAAAATAATGGTCTTATACTCTATACTATGAAATATTCCTTTTAATCAATCATATTTTTAACATTATTGATCAAGAACTTGTCTTTAATTTATGCAATGCGGATAAAATTAAGCACTCTTGTAATACTTTTGGCAGATATCCTGTAACAATTGGCACTGCTATTCCTTTAAAAGCAAGTTTCTTCATTACTTATATAATGGTTGATGGATGGGCCAGTATAGCTGCAGAGGTTTTGATGTTGAAACCGCTAATTGTTTATCACTTGAAGAATTTCTTCTTGGTGAAAACTGAAAAGGACAGGGAAGAGGCCATGGATCCTGGGAGTATTGGTTTCAACACTGGAGAACCTCGTATACAATTGTACTTTTTGTTGGGTCTAGTATATGCTGCAGTCACACCTGCTGTTCTTCCTTTCATAACAATTTTCTTTGCCCTGGCCTATCTTGTGTTCCGTCATCAGGTACAGAGATGTTAAATTTATATATGCACGTTTATGATTCTGGTGCCATTAATCATTCATTACAAAATGCACACAACACAGTTAACACCATAATGGCTTATACAATAATCCCTATTATACATTAGCACCGTAGTGGTTTATACATGAGATGAAGACCTTGTACCTTCTAATTGTTTTCCAAATGCAGATCATTAACGTGTATAATCAGGAGTATGAGAGTGGTGCAGCATTCTGGCCTGATGTCCATTTCCGTATCGTGATGGCAGTGATTGTCTCACAGATAGTTCTGATGGGACTCCTCACCACCAAGAAAGCTGCTTCATCAACTCCTTTTCTCATTGTGCTCCCAATACTAACCATTTGGTTCCATAGGTACTGCAAAGGCCGTTTTGAATCTGCATTTGTTAAATTTCCCTTACAGGTATGTTAATTTGTCCTTTGTGATTAGTAATTCTTTGAACAGTTTGCATTGATGGTAGAGTCCCAGTTTCTGTTTTTGGCTGTTTATTAGTTAGATATAATTGAAACCGTCAATATATCAGGTTTGTTCTATAACATGTACTCTTGCCAATTTACTATGTATGGTGTCATGACAAAGGTTTAGATACATTAAAATGTTGTGCATGTTATATGGACTTGTTATATGGTGAATTGGCTGCACTTCATGTATCATCCCTTTAGTTTAATATGAATCTAAAGAATAGATTTGAGCACAATGTATAAGTATCATGTAAATCATTTTGGACTTGGTATACAAGTTTCCTTTTTCATGGAATTTTGATGTTGTCTTTCCAAACTGTTTATTCAGGAAGCAATGATGAAAGATACATTAGAACGGGCAACAGAACCTAACCTGAACTTGAAAGGTTATCTTCAGAATGCCTATGTTCATCCAGTTTTTAAGGATAGCATGGATGACGATGATGACGAGGAAGATAGATTCAGTATGGACTTGGAAACTGAAAGTGTGACTGTGCGCACAAAACGCCAATCACGAAGGAATACACCATTGCCAAGCAAAAATAATGATGCATCATCTCCTTCTCTGTCTGATGGCATTGGAAATCAACCAGAGCCTTAAGGCAAAATGAGATCACTGTACATTTGAATTTATGCCATTATTTTCTAAACAGACTAGGATGATGTGCAAGTGCAAATATAGTAAGTTACATCACTTGACAAAGTTGAGGAAGATGGGCTATCTATTGTAGCGACTCCTGCTGAAGCAATTGTTTTGAAGTTTTTGCCAGGCCGATAAAATCGCTACATGTAGACTATCTGGTAGATATTTTTGTAATGCTTAGGATTTTGTTGAATACTAGTGAATTTGCTTCCTTAATAGATGAACATAACAGGTTTTGTCTTTTAAGACCTGTACATTATATTGCAAGTTACATAGATTATATAAACTATATTACACTTGGGAATATTGAAAGTTACCTAAAAACTGATTGTAGATGGATTAAGCTCTATCTTATCTGCCATTGTGAATGCTGAAAGGAAAAAAGAACAGAATAGGCATTAGTTGGAGAAAAAGTAGTAGTATTGTTGCATTTGTTCTTTAGTAATCTTTTGGTTTCTTTTCTTTCTTGCCCCCAATAGGTTCACGGAACCATGTTGAAGGTTGTTATATTGGAATTGATGTTGTTGCTTGTTGACTCAATGTTAAACTATTGGCAAGTGTACCAATGTCATCGCAGGTTACAAAATTTATAAAGAGATCGTCTTTACAAAGACTTGAGTTACTCAGTTATTCCAAATAAAAATAACAGTTTAATAGTTATACACAATAAAGTTTATTGGAATATCATGGTTTGTAAAAATAAAAGAATTACCAAATTAACGAAAATATGAAAATAACGGATTTAGTGCGTTGGAAATACGAAAAATTACGAAAACAATTAAAACGAATTTACTTAATTCAAAAGAAACTATGATTGATTTCATCGTTCATACACTATGTATCCAAATAATATTAATACATATGAATCATTTTCTAACATTATTGATGCACACAATAACTCACCCCGAATCGATCCCTTGCATTCGAGAATCCTAAGGATATTTCTCAAATATCAATCTCTCGCATATGAAATAAATATCCCAGCGTTACAATCATAATCTCTTGCTATTCACAATCAAAACCTTATGTTTTATTCCTAGCAACATAATGTAAAGAGAAAAATCATTCAGTTCAAATTCTAAGAGTACTTTTCAGTCAAACTTAGAATCTAATTTCATGAAACTACTGATCAAGTAGAATCAAGCATTACGAACAGAATGAAATCACCAGTAATGAGTAGAAAAGATTCATATATATATATCAAATATCAAAAGACATACATAAAGGTACGAAGACTACATCCAATCCTTTGGAAAAACTAGTTGATCATTGTGTAGAGCACAAGATCAACAGAAGAAATGATGAAGGATGCGATCCCCGATCACTTATCTGCAGCTCCAACTCCACTTTTGTCTCTTCTCTCTCCTTGGTTCATTCTCTCTCTCTCTTCTAGTTTGCTAGAGCTCCCTTGCATGGCTTTTTATACAAATTTGGTCCAAGAGGTGCCAGACCAACTCGCCCAGGCGAGTTAGTTACTTCTGGCTGAAGTAAGGTAGCTCACCCAGGCGAGTTGGTTACTTTAGGAAGAAGTAATCCCATTAGCCCAGACAAGTTGAATGCTAGCTGTAACATTTTCAAAATTATATTTTAATTTATATTTATAATTAAATTATGGAAATATGATAATAGTTGAATATATAAAAAAATAATATATATATATAATTTATTTGAACATAAATACTCTAAAAAAAATTCACGTACAACAGCCATGCAAATATAATTGGTCAACTAAAGTCAAGGTGAAGTCCATAAGCTGTCCAAGATTATTGCACATTCTTCTTATGACTTTTCCATGTGGCATTAGGGGGAATAAATAAACAAGATCAAGCTTTAGTAGCCTTCCACGTGCACATACCATTAATGAAGGGAATATTGGTAATGATGATTAGATAAGGAAAATCTAGATATTTTTTCCTAACTAAGTTTCTTTCTAACTAAATTCTTTTCCATCCTAACTAGATCAAGTAGTAAAAATAGTTTGGGAATTCAAACTTTCAACACAAAAACTCTCAGCCTTCACTCTTTATGTTAAGTTCTTCTATCACCTTTGTATACTTCCATTTCTTCTTTTCTTCACGTAAAAACTTTCTACCTTGAAGTTACCCATAAATCCTCTACTCAGTTCATCAGACTTACTTAAGGTAGGCTAGGCTTCAATCCTTAGTTAGGAATTCATTTGAACTAATTTACATGCTTAAAAATATAGAATTATGGCTCTTATTTAGACTGAAATTTCATTTAATGATGTGAAAATGTTAATTTAAACCATAGGATAGATCATGAGTTATTGGCTAAAGTATTAATAATGTTTGGAAGTTTCTTTGATGATTTTTGGGGGTGATTCTGATGATATTCGAGCTGCTTTTATTATTTTAAACTGCACCTCGGCCACAGCACCCTGGACCTCGGCCATAACACCCCGGACCTCGGCCACAACACCCTGGACCCCAGCCACAACACCCTGGACCTCGGCCACAACACCCTGGACCCCGACCACAGCACCCTGGACCTCAGCCACAGCACCTTGGACCTTGGCCACAGCACCCTGGACCTACGTCATAGCACCCTGGACTTCGGCCACAGCACCCTGGACCTCGGCCACAGCACCCTGGACCTCGGCCACAGCACCCCGGATCCCGGCCATAGCACCTTGGCCATCCCGAAAAAAAAAACTTAAAATTTAAATTAAACGGTATATGAAGATTTATTAGTTAGACTAGTAATATGATTTTTCTGTAGCTTGAAGATAATTAAATATCATGCCTTAGTTGGTATAATTTTATAAGGTATGGTAGCCTAACCCTACTTTGGTACAAATGATTGTATGATGGAATTTGAAGTGATGATATGTTCCGATCTCCAAATCCAGTACAAGATTTGTTAAGCGGTAATTGATACTACATACAGTATGATATGTAGTGACCAGGTGCAGTTACATGGAATAAATCATGCATGTTTGCGTAAGACGATCGCAGCGTCTACATCCAGTACGAGATGTAGGTACATACAGTACGATATGTAGAGGCCATGTACACCCTGGGAAAAATTCATTTCATGCATTTATAAAGTTGCATAATTTCTTATATGGACTTATTTGGTTTTATTGATGATTTACTAACGTACTAACTTGTTTGGTGGTTTAGATTTTTGCCTACTGAGAAATTTTATTTCTCACTAGATTTATTTCATGTTTTATTTTAGATGACATCAATCATCCTGTTCCTTGATGCACTGGACATAGCATGGTATATAAATGAAGTCAGAAGTTGCTATGTTATAACTATGCAGCCCGTCCTGCGTGCCCACATTTACTTTGGAACTCACTTTCCTGTCTCTGTCTTTAGTGAGGAGTTTAACCCACACGACCCCTTCTTACAATTTGCTCCTATGTATCCTAACCCGACCACGGATCCTATAATCGTGATCAGTGAAGAGGATAGCACTGGAGAACATGTTTGAAAAGGGATAGGGTTTGTGTATTTTGTAAATAAATAATAGTGTTTGAAGGATTATGATATTAGGATGTAATATAAAAATGAAATATAATGAAGTATGATATATATATATATATATATCTAGTTTCTTTTTGTTTCTACCTTAAATATGTTTAAGAAAATAATATAGCATGTTACATACATTAAATTATTTAATAAAAAAATTTAACCCTAAATAAGTAAATAAATAATTAAGTAAATATAATATATAAAATAATTTTTAGGACGTTACACTAGCCTGGGCGAATTTCACTCTGAAAACTTGTGAGATTGACCATTTTGCCCTTCATCTTGGCTTGGTTTCTAGATCCAACAAATACCTATTGAAACATCAGAATTACTGTTGATTCAAGTGAAGCCAAGCATCAATGAACAAGAATCAAAGGCTCAAAAGTTTTGTGCTTTCAACATGCTCAAAGGCAAAGTTCCATGGAAAGCATTGAAGACCAATTTGATTAATTGTAAAAGGAAGTATATGATTTGATAATCCAATTGTGCACATCATGCATTAGTCATTCATATAGGATCATTAGATTAAAAGGTTTAATCAAAGGCAATATATAACTAAGGCACTTAAAAGGTTAAGTTTTTGGAAAAACAAAATTTTACTGAAGTAATCGATTACACATATACTGGAATCGATTATTTTGTTCTTCGTGCCTTTGGAAAACAAATCATGATCATTGTAATCGATTACATATTGGCTTAATCGATTACTCAGGCTGTTTATGTAAAAATGGAACTCTCGGTCTTAATCGATTACATAAATTGGTAATCAATCATATGCTTGTACATGTAAACTTGGAAAAATCATGACCCTCTGTCTTAATCGATTACACATCGTGATAATTGATTACAAAGCATTACATGCATGCTTGAAAAATCATAGCTCACTGTCTTAATCGATTACACATCGTATTAATCGATTACTAAGCTCATTTAGAAATACATGCCTGACTGGTTTAATCGATTACTTCACTAAATAATCGATTATATTGTTCATAGCTTAAACCCAGAAACTATTAGGAGCATTTTAATCGATTACAGTATTGATTTAATCGATTACAAATGATAAATAATCGATTACAGGAGCGTGTTTAATCGATTATTTTCAGTTAAAAAGCTGTTATAAAAGGAGCCTCTTAGACTGAGGTTTGAATTTTTGAATCTGTTGTGAGATAACGAACCCAAAAGCATTCACAAACGTTCTGAGCTTTCATTAGTGAGTTTCTTTGAGTTCTAAACACACTTAGCTTCACAAAAATTCATATGGGTTTTTGAATCAAGAAGGTGGAGCTTCAATCATTCAAAGCATAAGGAAAGGACTGCATATGTGTTTGTAATCTGTCATTCAACCTGAGAATCATTCATTGTGCATTCATTCTTGGATTATCAGGTGATATCTTTCCTTTGTCTTTGAAGGTGTAAACTGTTCTTTGAGTTTTTTTGTAAAGATTAGTCTATTGTAAATGGGTATCTTGCAAGTGTAGAGATAGTGTTTCTCTAAGGACAACTGAGTAGTGTTCTCAGTGTGGGTTTTGGTCTCTAAGGATCTAATAGGGTTTTGGATCTCTGAACTTCATCTAGGGTTGATGAAGAGAGGCTTGTAAATTTGCTTGTAAGGATATTTTTACAATAGTGGAACTCTACTCTAGTGTTGAGTAGAAGAACTGGGTGTAGCCTCATAGTGTTTGAGGTGAACCAGTATAAAATCTGTGGCTAATCTTTCTTTTAATCTCATCATCTCTTAATTGCTTTGTTTGTGAATCAATTTCATTGCTCAAAAATCTATACTCTATTTTCTATTCTTCTTGGAAAGGGAAGTTGATTGAATATTGATTCTTGGTGTTGAAACAACTTTTGAATGTGATGAAGATCCTGTGGTAACTCTGATTTTAAAATTTTAATTGGCCAAGGTTCAACCAATTCACCCCCCCTCTTGGTTGTTTTGAAGTGTTCCTTTGTTTTTCAATTACATGGATGAATCTTCCAAATTTAAACAACAACATTTATAAATGTACAAAATATAAAACAGCTAGAATTAAGGGAAGTTTATAATAAAACTATTGAAATCAAAAGATAAGTGCTAGCATTATAATCTCGAAAATAATTAAAATATGACACTTATCAACTCCCCCTAACCTAGAATCTTGCTGGTCCTCAAGCAAAGTAAGGAAATAAAACTATGAATAACAAAAGTTTAACTAAACATGCTCCAATACTTTATATACCAAAACTATGAACATGATTTGTAACGAATCAACCTCCAAAGTGATTAGAACAACATCTTCAAACAGTTAACAATAAGAAATGAAGACAAAAGATGAAATTTGCAAAACCAAATGAGATTAAGATCAATTCACATTTTATTTCTAAAGAACATAATAGAAAACACTTGATTGACTCAAATAGGGGAAAATCTCTCAAAGGTGTTTAGTTCTCCCACAGGCAAGTGTTTCATCTCAATTCCAACACAGATATGTCATAGATCAATTTTGCAGTTCATTTCCCATCAAATCAAATATAAAGTACATAATCATCATGAATCATTAGGACTTTTAGGGTTGGGCCTGGCTTGAAAGAAATCTTGGTTTTTCTGAATATCCCAAAATACTTTAAGAATAGGAGAGCAAGCATAAAATCAAGCTATCATCACTTCTCTTTTCTACCAAGTTATCAATATTTCCTATATCAACATCCTAATCACCCAACTTATAGATTTTACAGCAACTTTGTACAATTGAGGACATAATGTACATAATTCATTTATTTATTTATTCACAAAGAACTTGTTACCTTTTCCTTTTTCTTTTCTTCTTTTCCTTTTCCTTTTACTTTTCTTTCTTTTCTATACAAATTTTAATTCACATGAATAGCCACATTTAAAAACAAAGTATTTACATCATATTAGACACCAAATGATAGAAGTTCCCAACAAAACACCTTTGCTCTCCTAACCTAAGGTAAGGTAGGAAATTTTTATGCTAGGTTAGTGTTCCAACAAAATATCATGTGTTTAACTCAAAGGGTTTTCAAATGGTGGAACAATATACATTGGGATGGCTTGTTGGCTAGTGACTTAAAATGTACAAGATGCCTAAATCATATCCATGCATCATATGTTATGACAATTAGAAATTCATGCAAAATCAACTATGGAACATATCAGTGAGGACACTCAATGCAATTTCTGTGGGTACACATAGTCACTAAAGCTTAAGGCCTGTTTCCATGTTCAAATGAAATCATTGTTTCAAAAGTTGTTCTTTATCAAGTCCATGCAAAAATTATTTGGGAAATCCATTCATTGTTTTTTCATTCTCAAAGTTTCCAAAAATTATTTTGTTGTGTTTTGATCCAATTCAAAAGCAAGTTTCAAAAACACTATCTGTTGATTCTTTCCAAAACATGTTGTGTCCCAGAAAAATTTTCTCTTTAAGTCCCAAAAATATTTATTATTAAAAATCCAAAATAGTAAATCAGGAAATAAAGTATTGAAATTTAAATTACAAAGCAGTAAAGAAACATAAGGACTATGTCACAAATTTTTGAAGATCATGGTTGAGGAGCTCAATCTCCTCCATTGAAATAATCAACAGGACCTGCCATGTCCTCATCCTCATCTGCTCTGCCTCCTCCTGAAAAATAGGCTTGTCCCTAGGCCATGCAATGATAGCTCTAACAAAGAAGATGATATATTCAAAAACATAAGACATAAAATTTAAATTATACAAATTAAGACAAAGTTTAGAAACACTGGGTTGCCTCCCAGGAGCACTTATTTAACATCCTTTTAGCTGGACGCCCTTGTTATGGCTTAGGCTTCCAACAATTAGACAATAGTGGTGTTTTATGCTTTCCTTCAAAATTTTCACTAGTTTCTTTTCTTCTTCTAAAAGACTTGAATTACTGATAACTAGTTTCTATGAATCACCTACAAGAAAAACATATTTAAAATGTGGAGGTACTGCTTTCGCCTCTATTTGTGATTCTTGATTCTTCTTTTCCTCTAATAATTCTTTAAAGAGAGATTGCTGGAAAGGAATTTCCTTGAAAACATCTAGCTGATGGAGACAATCTAAACTCTCATTTTCTTTACATTCACTCATCTCCTCAAATACTCCAGTAAATGTTTTCTTTGAATAATCTTTACTTTGAATCAGTCTCTTGGAGTAAAAATTACTTCATCCAAGACATCCACTCTAAAACACTCACTTGGTTCCTTTAGGTTAACCTGTGTGTTTGCTGAAAAGGTCAACATCTATGCTTAGACAATTGTTTTTCAAGTTGTACAACCTGAACTTCAAGATTTTTAATGGAAGCCTTAGTGTTCTTATGATTTGTGATGGACATATGCATAAACTGCGATAGAGTATATTCCATTTTTGAAATTCTATCAGGCTAAGCTTGTTGTTGTTGTTGTTGTGGTGGACCCCTATCTAAAGAACCTGCATAAGAGTTGTTAGAAGGACCTGCAAAAGAAGAGTTAGTGAGACTGATTGTGTATTTTTAGTTTAATATTTTTATTCTTCTTAGCTTATTTGACTTCTCTTGGACTTTTTATTTTCTCTCTCTAACTCAGTTTTTGTCTTAGGCAAACAGGTGGGTTTAATTGATAATTGTTGCTTATTTTCGGATTTTTTGCTTACTCGACCTATCTTCCTTGAGTAAGACCTAGAGAGTTTCTACAGACTCCAAATGGCGCATATGAGTAGTCCCTGGAAAGATAAGGAAAATATCTACAATTTTGTCATGATAAGCCAAGGCCAAGTCTGTCATTTTGAGGGTCATTTTATGCTTGGAAGTCAGAACTTCTACACTTGAGTTTTGTGCTGCGAATTGGTGTAATTAGTAATTAGTTAGATTAGATGGGCCTAACCATGGCCCATCATTTCCTCTTGACTCAGTCACTATACATTAGTGCAATTAATTAGTGGATTTTACACACTTCATTTTATAAGTTTTCAGAATTAAAATCTTTTCTCTCATTTTCTCTCAACTATTCTTCATTGTTCTTCAATTTTCTTCTTTATTTTCATTTTTGTTCTTCCATTTTCTTGCACTAATTTCGTGGGCCTTCCACTAATGATGATCATGGAAGGCTAAACAATCAATCAATCCAAGGATCCAGTCCAAGCAAGTAGAGTTTGAGTTTTTGTTTGGTATTTCAATTTCTGTGTGAATGTTCATTTTCTTCTTTAATCCTTTATTCAATTTTCATGATTATGAATGTTTTTAGGTTTGAAAATGGATGAGGTTATGGATTCATTTCCTAATTTCGAATTTTAATCACAAATTGTTTGGATGATATTTCAATTAGGTTTGTGATTTCAATTAATTTAGGAGTTAATTCGATTGAACTACTTGTAATGAAATTGAACGAACTTTTATAACAAGATCATTATCTGAGAACTATGATAATTCACATTGCTTGGTTTGGTGAATTGAATTGATATTCTTTAATCTGTTTTACAATACCTCTTATCAATTCTGTTAGTTTCTACATTTTTCTTCAATTATGGTTTATGTTTTCGCAATTTTTATTCATTGCCTACAAACTGTTCGATAAAAATCCCTTGTTGTTTATTAGTGAATTGAAGTTGGAACCAAATTGATCCTATCTCTGAGTCGACCTAGGTTAATCCTGTGCTACAGAATTAGCATAGTTTATTTGTTGTGAAGCGATGCGACAATCGGTTATCAGGGACCATAATATGCATTATGATTTTGTTGTCTCCAACTATATGGCTAATTTGAACCTGGACAACCTCTGTAGCCTTGGTAATTTCCTTGAAAGTTATGTTGAGGTCTGGTTTGATTCTGCAAATAATGAGCCTCCTCTTCCTGTTGGCAATCACCAGGTGCTGGACAATGGTCATTCTAATGATCTCCACCACAAAAATCACATCTTAGAACTTGTTGAACTTGATGAGCTTGGTGTGTTTTCTGTGATCCACCTTTCTGAAATTGTTAAGGAAGTTGTCCTATCTGTTTTGTTAAGGTTTCTATTTGCTAAGTCAAGAGTTTATTCTAAGCTAGAATTGCATTCTGAATATCTAGCTCTGTTATCCCTTTCCTTTGAACCAGAGACCTATCTTGGTGAGACTGGTAATGATTGGCTGTCATGGAGTCAATGATTACAATTGCTTCCTCTGAGCTCTTTGACATCATAGTACATCTAGCTGAGGTATCAAGAATCATCTTTGTCTAAGGTCTCAAACCACTATAGAAAATATGTAGTTATGCAACACCATCAAAGTTATGGTTTGGGCACCTCCGCAGTAAGGATTTGAATCTCTCCCATGTCTCAGAGAGAGGTTCATCAAACCCTTGGGAAAAATTAGAAATGACTGATTTTGTACTGATGAATCTTAATGGAGGAAAGAATCTCGCAATGAATTTTTCCTCCACTTTTTCCCAAGTGTTGAGACTTTTGTTTGGATGTGATTGGAGCCATGTCTTTGCCTTACATGTCAAGGAGAATGGAAAAGCTCTAAGATAGACAGCTTCAGCATCTTCATCAGAAGCTCCCATAGTACTACATAACTCCAAGAAGGTAGACAAATGTGCGTATGGATCTTCATGATCCATTCCAGCAAAAGGATGAGAGCCAATTACACCGAGCAATGTTGGCTTCAACTCCACAACCTTGTTGATAAGCATAGTCACCAAGAGTCCTCCTTGGTGGCCTATTTTCTTCTCCCTCTCTATCAGCCATAATATCAATTACATGTGGCTTTTCTGGTGAAGGAGAATCAATAAAAGAAGTTTCTCCCAATGGCTTATTGGTTTCTTGTTTCTTTTTCTTCCTTTACTTCCTTCTAGTCTTGGTAATTTCCGAATCAAATAGTGATGTATCTGCAGGAAATTTACCTAGCACAAAAAAAAAAGAACAAACTACAATAAGCCATAAGTACCGAGGTTAGCGAACATAAAATATAACAAGAGAAAATTTTTACAAAATCAAAATAAAATAAATAAATAACGAAAGTAAGTCAGAAACTTGTTAGACTATTGGTAAGTGTACCAATGTCGTCGCAGGTTGCAAAATTTATAAAGAGATCGTCTCCATAGGGACTTGAGCTACTCAGTTATTCCAAATAAAAATAACAGTTTAATAGTTATACACATATGGTAGCCCCAACATATATATCCTTGATTGCATTAACATACTTTAATGGTACTTTTTTCTTCTCAAAAGTCCAGCATAAGACTTTTCTTGGGACCCTATCGTATGCTTTCTCAAGATTTATGAACATTATATGTAAATCTTTCTTCTTTTTTGGGTACCTTTCCATTAATTGTCGCATCTAGAAAATAGCTTCCATGGTACATCTTCCTGGCATAAATCCAAATTAATTTACAGAAACCTTGGTCTCCCTCCTCAAGCGACGTTCAATAATTCTCTCCCACAACTTCATAGTATGGATCATGAGCTTAATGCCTCTATAGTTAGAACAATTCTGGATATCTGCCTTGTTTTTATAAATAGGCACAAACATACTTTTCCTCCAAGTACTAGCTTTCTTATTTGTTTGAAGAATCTTATTGAAAAGATTGATCAACCATTTTATTGCCACATCTCCCAAGCCTCTCCACACTTCAATAGGGACGTCATCAGGTCCCAAAGCTTTATTATTATCCATCATCTTTAAAGCCTCCTTAACTTTATTTGTATTAATTCTGCGTACAAACCTTCTATTCAAATCATCATAAGCGTCCTCCAAGTCAACCTCACTTTTTGTCGCCATCCCCATTAAAAATAGAAATAGAAATTTTATTTATTTTCACTTATTGACACGTACACTTCGTTTGCGCTTCTCATTCCTCCACCCCAAGTGCCGCTTTGAGTCTCAGTGTTGTCTTCACCTTTTATGCCACCGTCGAATTCAACAACTAGTAAAACGTCGGCATTGATGCCCACTTCTGATCCAAACTTCGACAAGCCTCAACGAGCATTCATATGTTGTTTAAGATATATATGATTCTGGAAAATATGAATTTGGGTTTTCGAATTGGGGGGGGGGGGGCAATGTCCTCAATTAAGAGTATTGACATGATATTTTGGCTCTTCATCACTACCAATGAAAATGGGTCATTCAGGAACCAAAAGCGCTGACTACACTAGAAAAATGTGAAAGTCAAAATAGAAACAAATTTTTTTTCTACAAAATGAATTTTGTTCCATGTTGATTTCTCCTTTATTTTTTTTCTCAAAATCCAAGCAAAATCATAATTTATTTTTTATTGTATTTGTTTTATTCTCCGTGAAATTCTAGTAGGTTCAAAGAGTTCTCCTATTTTCTCGACATAGATGTTTATGATCAAGTTCACAAATTTATCAATGTTAATACCCTAATTATTTTTTAAATTTTAGATCCATGAAAAGTGTGCCTTTACAACGTGCGGGCTTGCGAGAGAGAGAAAAGGGGGTGAGAGTGAGAGAGGGATGAAGAACATGTTCTTGAAATAAAATAAAATAAAAAACATTTTTTCAAGAATTTCAAAATTATTAAAATTAAAATGTGATATGGATTTTTTTACGACACAACAATTTTGACATGTGGCAGCCACTAATTTGTAACCTTGGATGACATGTTGCCACTTAACGAAGCTCCCAAATAGTGAAGATGAATAGTATAATAGAAAAATACTTTGAGGATGAATACCAGTCAAATAAAAGTTGGGGGACTAAAAACCAATACCCTAAATAGTTGGAGGACTAAAAACATATTTTACTCATAAAATAATTAGAACAAATGGCTCATGAAACCATTTTTATTCTTTTTATTCTTCTTTTAAAAGCCTATTTTAGCTTAAGTCCATATCTTTGAATTCTAATTAGGAATACACTGACATATTACTCCAGGAGGACTTCCTTTGGTTTCAAAAATCATGGGAAAAAATGGTGAAATTTAGGGACAGGAACACTCTTCCATCCTCAGACGGTCACCCACTGGAAAAGGAATAAAATTCATGACCTTTTCCTGGATGATGGAGCATGACACACTGAACTTGATATTTTGAAATCTGAGGCTCTCACGTATTTCTCTTCACTTTTCTCCATTAAGATCGATGCCTCCTTGTTGCCTCTTCAGACACCTAGTATCCCCCACTTGAGTCAGGAGGGTTACAACAACCTTACTACCTTAGTCTTCATGGAAGATGTTAGACATGCAACTATGAGCATGAAGTCCTTCAAAGCCCTCAACCCAAATGGATTTCAACATTTCTTCTTCAAACAGTTATGGTCTATTGTGTAGATGACATTTGTGAGCTAGTCCAATGTTCTTTTTGATATGGCCAAGCGAACCTTGTCATCCTTGACATGTTTCTTGTTCTTATTCTGAAGGTGGACCAACCATCCAACTTGAAGGAATTTCACCCGATCAATTTGTGCAACGTCACATAAAATTATATCCAAAGTCCTTGTGGCTAGAATCCACCCCTTCTAAATGATTTGATTGGCCCCATCCAGGGAAGCTTCCTCCTAGGTAGAGGCACAACATAAAATGCTATCCTTGCTCAAGAGTGTTAGATTAAAGCTTGAAGCCCTTAGTTTTAGTTTTGGTTTGCTAATTTTGCAATGCCTGACATGTTTAATATATAAGGCATTTGTATTGAATGTTTTAGACTAGGCATGTGTGTGATATAGTATAAGTATTTTCCATGCTTAATGTTGATCAAATATAAAGTGAATGAAGTATTCTAGTTCTCTAAGTTTCCTAAGAACTTACTTCTACTTGAAATTTGGCTAGAAGCATCGAATTAATCAATTGCCTACTTTGGTGATCAAGTGCCCAAGCTTGTTTCAGAAGAAGAAAGGATTTGTAGCTTAGCATAATTGATTACTTCATTTGATAATTCATTATCCAACATCTAGAAACAAAGAAAAGCTTTATGCGTGATTCTATAATCGATTACTAAATATGATAATCAATTATCCATACAAGACAAAAGAAACAAAGATACGCAAACTGAAATGAATTAATTGATTACAAATATACTCAGACTGAAATGAATTAATGAATTACCCTTTCTGATAATCAATTATCCAGTTTATGCAAATTTAGAATAAATGGGATTTTGACGAATTAATCGATTACCTGATGTTATAATCGATTAGATCTGTTTTAATTGTCAAAACTTATAAATACCCTATGTGTTACCTTTGAAAATGACTCTTGATACAATTAGTCTTGAAGAAAAACATTTCAAAAGAGTCCTCTAAAAGGACTACACTACATTTTGTCTAAAGATTGAAGTTGATCAAAGAATCATTCATTCTACCATCATGAATTGATCACCTTGTGACGAAAACTTGAAGATAGTCAACATCTATACATTTCAGGTGTATTCAATCCTTATCTTTCATTCATTTAGATTGTGTTTCTTGGTTAGGGTTACCAAGAGGGTCGGAGAAATGATAAAGTTTCAGTTCTAAGTTTTTCTTTTATAGGGTTCATAAGAAAGATTAGAGTTCTATTAGAGAATTGTGTGTGCATAGTGTTTGTACTTGTTTTCTTTATATAATGGAAGTTCTAAGAGGACTTAGAACAACTGGATGTAGGTCTGGATTGATATGAACTAGTATAAACTCTTGTGTGATTATCTTTTTCTCTTAACTCTTAGTCTCAAATTAATCTTGGTATTGGAATTGATCTCAGGGGCCATCATAAAAGATTCTATGTTACACATGTTATAATAATTGAAGTTTCTGGTTTATAATGATTTTTTGAAGAAACTTTGATTGATTTAAAGGGGTTGTTTTAATCTATATAAAGAACTATTTGGTAAATATTTTGAAAGAATCTATTCAATCCCCCTTCTAAATTTTCGCCTTATGCAACAAAGAGGTCATTCATTGTATTCGTAAGTGTAAAGCTAAACATGGGATCCTCGACATTAAAGTGGACTTGGAGAAAGCTTATGACAGGGTTTAATGAGATTTCCTACAAGAGACTCTAAAGGACTTTGGTTTCCCTCTCAAGGTCATTCAACTAATTATGTGGAGAGCTATTGGCATAAACCTCTTGGTCCTTTGGAATGGTTATAAACTAGATAGTTTATCTTCAGCAATAGGACTTTACCAAGGTGATCTGCTCTCCCCAAACCCCTTTGTTCTTTTTATTGAGAAGCTAGCTTGAAAAATTCATGAGCTATTGGAGGCAAACCAATGGAACCCTATTTCCCTATCTAGAGGCGCCCTCCCCTATCTTATTTTTTATTTTCCGATGATATTTTCCTTTTCTGTTGGGTAGATGAGGACCAAGCCAGGTTAGTTAAGAAAACCCTTTTTGATTTTTGTGTAGCTTCAGGTTTAAAATTCAATCTTTAGAAATCTAGATTCATAAAGTCCCCAAGGGTGGATACAACTATTGGTGACAATATTAAACATATCCTAGGAATTAGTTGTGCTAATTCGATTCGTAAGTACACAGGGCACTAAATTTCTACACGTAGAGTTGTTGCTAATGATTTTCACCATGTGGCGGAGAAAGTCCAAGCAAGGGTGGCGTTTTGGAAGAGTAAGCTATTGAATAAAGTGAGCAAAATGTGTCTAGCCAAGTCTGCCATTGCCTCCAACCCAATTTATACTATGCAAGCTTATTGGATTCCCCAATCTATCTACCTACATCTAGTGGATCAAATTTGTCATCGTTTCTTCTAGTCCAAGAATGGAGATACCAAGGGTTGGAACATTGTACCTTGGAAAGTCCTCACAAAGCCAAAATATTATAATGGACTGGGCTTTAGAGATACCAATACCACAAACATAATACTCTTGGGTAAGTTGATTTGGAAAATTATTCATGATGTTGAAAAACCTTGGGTTCGAGTTTTATCACAGAAATACTTGGGCGCCAATTCTATACTCATCGTAAATTCGATAAAGGGACCTTCTCAAGTTTGGACCAATATTATCAAAGTTGTGGGCCATCTTCGTGAGTGGTTTACTATCAATTTAGGGGAAGGCTCATGCTCATTTTCTACTTAGATTGGACGGGGTCATGCTTGTTATCCCCTTCTATGCCTTACATCCATTTAACTGATACCCAATTGAAGCTGAATAACCTTTTGGAAAGTGGCTCATGGGACCTTAGGCACTTGTTTACCCAGATGCCCAGTGAGTTAACTTAGAGCATCCATCTTGTTCATGTATTAGTTAACCCAGTTGGTATGACTTCTTTACTTGGAAGGGCCACGCCTTGGGGTGCTATACAACAACTTCAACCTATCTTTGGTTGTTGAGAGAAGTCTCCATTACCTCAATCCCATTTGGAAGAAACTCTAGAAGCTAGCTGTTGGACTATTGGCAAGTGTACCGATATCGTTGCAGGTTACAGAATTTATAAAGAGATAATCTCCATAGGGACTTGAGCTGCTCAATTTTCTTGATGAAAGTAAATAGTTAAATAGTTATGTACAATAAATACAATTGAAATTTCATGGGTTTACGAAAATAATGGATTAGTGTGTCGAAAATATGGAAAGTTACAAAAACCAATAAAATGATTTTAATTAATTCAAAAGAAACGCAGGATTGGATTTCATCGTTCATACCCTTAGTATCCAAATAATATTAATACATATGAATCATTTTCTAACATTACTGATGCACACAATAATTCACCCTAAATCGATCCCTCGCATGCAATAATCCTAAGGATATTTAGCGAATATCAATTCCTCGCATATGAAGTAAATAACCCAGCATTACAACGACAATCTCATGCTATTTGCAATCAAAACATTATGCTCTATTCCTAGAAACTTAATATAAAGAGTAAAATCATTTAGTTCAAAATTTAAGAGCACTTTCCAGTCAAACATAGAATCCAATTTCATGAAACTAGAGATCAAGTAGAATCAAGCATTATGAATAGAGTGAAATCACCAGTAATGAGTAGAAAAGATTCATATATATGAAATATCAAAAAAGACACATAAGGGTTCGAAGATTACATCCAACCCTTTGGAGAAACTAGTCGATCATTGGGTAGAGAACAAGATCAACAGAATAAATGATGAAGGATGCGATCCATGATCGCTTCTCTACAGCTCCAACTTCACTTTTCTCTCTTCCCTCTCCTTGGTTTGCTTCTCCTCTGGTTTGTGCATTTCTTCTCTGCTTTTGGACTGTTGGGATTTCTTAGTGCTTCCATTTGCATGGCTTTTTAAAGCAAACAGTTCAAGAGGTGTCAAACCAACTAGCCTAGGCAAGCTGAACTCGCCCAAGTGAGCTAAACTCGCCCAGGTGAGTTGGTTACTTCTGGCTGAAGTAAGGTAGATCGCCTAGGCGATCTGGTTGCTTCAGGAAGAAGTAATCCCATTAGCCCAGGCGAGCTGATTGCTAGTCTGGGCGAATTTCACTCTGGAAATTTGTAAAATTAACCTTTCTTCCCTTCATCTTGGCTTGGGTTTTGGATCCAATAAATACCTAACAAAACATCAGAATTGCATGGATGAATCTTCCAAATTTAAACAGCATATATAAATGTACAAAATATAAAACAACTAGAATTAAGGGAAGTTTATAATAAAACTACCGAAACCAAAAGATAAGTGCTAGTATTCTAATCCCGAAAATAACTAAAATATGACACTTATCACTTGCTATTCTGAAGAAATGATCTTCCTCATCTGGAATATTCTACATTCTACCATCCCCATAAACCCTAAACGACTTCAATGTCACTTGGCGGATTCGAGTGATTGTATGAGATGCTCAACCCCTATTGAGGATGTTTTTCATGTTCTTCGTGATTGCCCCCATTTAAAAGAACTCTGGATTTGGAGTGGTATCCCAGCAAGCCAAATCTTTACAAGTACGAATCATAAGTCATGGTTTCATGCCATTCTTTCTCATAAAGACATGTTCCTTATTATCTCAGTCTTGTGGTGGGCTTGGTGTTGACAAAATAATGTTGTTTTTTCTGTTGATCATTGGCACATCGACTTTGTTTTTAGTAGGATCAAAATCACATACACTGAATTGGTGAATATTCCTCATTTAAGCTTGGACCTTGCCTCACCTACTTTCTCTAAACTTAATGTGGAGATAATATTGATGTTGATGATGACATTGAGATGAGATAATGTTGATGTTGATGATTACATTTAGATGAGATGATGTTGATGTTGATGACTGCATGTTGTGTATGTACATGGGGGGTGCAGTGATCGTCTAAATATCCGTAGAAAGGGAAGGGGATCTAGTTAAAAAATTTCAAGCATCCCTGGAGAGGGAATGGGGTTGTTTAAATTTTTTAACTATTCAAGGTTAATGCATTATTGGAGCCCATGTTTCATATTGCATAATTGTGCAAAAATAGTATAAACTTTGTCAGTAAGTATTGTTGGTTTTTCATGAGAAGAAATGCTGGTACTTGGGGGCATGTCACTTGGTTTGGAACTCCCTTAAGACTCATGCTAATCAACATGGGGGGGAGTGGTCTGTGCACGATAGCGCGACCTCGACAATTGCTACTGAGCTTTTCTAAGTGAGAATGCCATGAGGAGATGCTTAGGTTGTTTCCTGATGAATGGTACCACATTACATTTGAGAGTTGAGTTAGGTGCATGCATCATTTTGAGCATAATTGATTTTCATTGTTGAAGAGTTGATGACTAGTTTGTTAAATTGTACGGTGAACTGATAGATTAGTGAAAATGATTGTGATGATTAGTTTTGTGTTTCTTTCTAATCATTGTCATTTGATGTTCGTTGATATTTTATAATAAACTCACCCTTGCATTTTGTACCGTGTGGTTAGTACCTATGATGATCTCAAACTTTCATTATTGGGAGCAGATGAGCAGCAATAGGTGTTTTTGGAGATTTTTTTTGTTGGAGCCGCCAAGTTGACATGATGACGTAAGAGTTTCTTTTGGGGGAGTTGAGTTTTGTTATCAAACTCTTCCTTAGATAGTTCTTTGATTTTTGTTGATTGGGCATGTAAATCCCAGAGTTAAATACATGTAAAAAATGAATTATATCTTGATATTTGTGAATGATGTATAATGGTTTAAGATATATATACATATATATATATGCGCATTCATGTGTTATTTGGTGAATGTATATCGTGAAAAACTATCACTGTTTTCATAATCAAATTAATAGAACTTTCTTTTTGTTCTAGAAGTATAATTGGGCTTGCGTTAAAGCCCAATTCATTACGATAAGTTATTGAGACGTGGATTGAGACTCAGTCCACCCTAGCAGTTACGAACGTGCAGGTGGAGGCCGGAAATATAGGAAGCCGTTCGTGCAGGTTGCAGTTAGCCAACGGTCAGGTATTACATCTATAAATACATAATACTCGTTGGTGAAAGGTACA
>PYAF01006222.1:541306-553445 GCA_007407185.1 Glycine tomentella | reverse complement strand
AATTGGGCTTGCGTTAAAGCCCAATTCATTACGATAAGTTATTGAGACGTGGATTGAGACTCAGTCCACCCTAGCAGTTACGAACGTGCAGGTGGAGGCCGGAAATATAGGAAGCCGTTCGTGCAGGTTGCAGTTAGCCAACGGTCAGGTATTACATCTATAAATACATAATACTCGTTGGTGAAAGGTACACACACACACTCTAGCTTTCTCTCTTTCAGTTACACAGAGCACACACCCCACGTCAATTGGTGTATCTCTGTGATCTTCTGCCTCGAGGTATCATTTTCCATTGATATCCTTGAAGCTGCAGAGTTAGAGTGATCAAATATTAATTTCATAGCACTTCAGTGTTATACATTTGTGTTCTGGGAAACATACAGAACACTTTTAAATTGAAATTTCGTGTTTTAGAGTAGTGATATTGTAGCGGCGATGTGGGTCATTACAAAATCCATGATAAGGAAGCACATAAAGTACATTAGAAAGAGAAACAAGAGGCTCGGGAGAAATGAATTTGAATTCTTTGGTAGTTGGGTTCCACAAAACAAATCTTTTAAAGCCTTGCCAGAGACAAAAAAGAAAACCATTAATGCTAGCACAATTCAAGATTTGAATAGAATGGTAATCCCCTTGAAACAGAGATGACCAATCTAAATCTAATGATCATATGCATAACAGTAGAAGATAGCAAATGTTGCAACACACGATGTCGTTTTGTACTTGTAAAGTGCAGTACAAAAGAGATGTATCATTGTAAAAGAAATTGTCGCTCAAGTACATCATCATGAAATGAGGGTTATCAAACAAGAAGGCCCATAATATGCTCACTCATTCAAATCACTTCAAGGATTTTAGTGGAATTTTCTATAGAATGGGAAAGACAAGATCACTAGGTATTTCTATTTCAAATAACGTTGTCACAAATTTTTCTCAATTGACTTTGACTTTAATGGCAGGCGAAACAATTCGAACCCTTTAATTCTTTTTATAGCAAAGATCAATAGCTATGTGGTTGCTACCCTTTCCTTTTGACGTTGCCACAAATTTGTCCATCTCCAAGGACAGGGCAAGTGAAACAAAAACAAAACACAGTCGATAAGTCTGTTTTGCTCAACCCTTTGATTCTTTTTTATAGCCAAAAACATATCTTGGCTTTTTTATTTTGAAGAAAAGATCCTTTCTCATCTTAACTAAGGAATAATCATTACAATTTTTTAATTTTTATATATTTTTAAAAACTTTAAATTTAAAAGAAGCATTTATAAATTTTTTTGAATAATTAAAAATGTTAAATTCACCAACTCATCCAATTTTCAAAAAATTATTTATAATATTTTAAGCTAGGTTTTGGTCCATTATGGATCATCTACTTCCTTATTTTGTAAGTATAATATATAATAGGAGTTTTTTTTTATGATGTGTATATATATAGATAAAGCTATCATGACAACCCATTTAGCCTGACTCACCTTATAAATAGGCCGACCCAACTTGCTCACCTCTAGGTGAGTCCTAAAAATGTTGACCCAGTCACCCCAACATGGGTTGGTGCTAAACAAGTTGGCACACCTAAATTTAAAGGCTTAATGGTAATTTTTTTACCACCAAACTTTCACTATTTTTTGAACTTTACCATTCAAGTTTTATTTGATGAATTTTACCACCCATCTTTCATAATTTTGTAGATTTTACCATTGAAGTTTCTTTTTCACAAATTTATCATCCAACTTTCAACATTTCTCAAATTTTATGTAGGTAACAAAACAATGTAAAAGGTCACTTTTCTAGATTTTTGTACATTGGTTGTAATTATAATTGATGTAGAAAAGTGACTGTCTACATCAGCTGTGATTAAAATTGATGTAAAAAAGTCACTTTCTACATCGATGATAATTACAACCAATGAAAGAAGACCAATTCATCTATCTTTCATCAACGATGATAAAAAAATGTGCAAAAATTGAAAGCTTAGGTGGTAAAATTTGTGAAAATAAAACTTGGATGACTAAATTTTAAAAATAATGAAATTTTTGTGGTAAAATTTGCAATTAAGCCAAATTTTTTAAAAATCAACATAAACTCAATATTTTATGAAAAACAAAATCCAGTAAAATAAAATACATTAATGGTTGGATTTGCTCATAAATTTTCATTACTTTGGCAATTCAAATTCCAAAGATTTTTTTCTTAAAAAAAAGTTACAAAAGAACTATTACAAGTTCAACAAGCCAAATAATTTATCACACAATAATTTCATGACCACACATGCAAGACAAGTATTATAAGTCCAAGAAAATAAATAATTCTATGACAAAAGCATTTCAATATCACAAAATAGTCTACAATATTCTTGAACAAGACACTAAATAAGAAACATTAAAGTCTATAACTTTGAACTTTGCAGTCTTACACAACATTATGATATACTAAAAACAGTAGAAAAAACACAAATTCATCTCTTGAAGTCTATGTCCATCAACATTAAACTTCATTGGAGTCTTGAACAGATAAATCTATAACAATTACATTTATTTTGACATCTACTTTATCTTCATCTACAATAAAACAAGCAATGTTAGCTATTTAAAAATGAATAGTTATGTGGTAAAAAAATTAAAAATAGTAATAACAAGTTATAAAAATTAGCTAGTTCTTCAAAATCATGTGTAACACCCCATATTCTAGTTTAAAACATTGCTTGGAAACACACATATTAATTATTTTATTCTTGAAATATGTAATTCTTAGATCGATAAGAGTTTCATCCTATGATCCTTTGCATCTATATAAACATGATTCATTGGTTTGCATTCATGGTTTTACAAATGACATATGTTTTATGAACAAGTTTTTAAAGTATTCATGATTGCATTGAAATAGACAAAGTGTTCAAAGCTTGTTTCGGAAAAACAAATTCTTACTGCTTTAATCGATTACCAGCTAATGGTAATCTATTACTTAAGCTTTGAATAACACATTAATCGATTACAACTATATGGTAATTGATTACACTTCACAAATTATAGTTGAAGTTTTCCTGTGATAATCGATTAGATTTGTGGTAATCGATTACTTGGCTCGGTTTTGGAAAACAAGACTTCCTGTGTTAATTGATTACATAGTGAGTTAATCAATTACTTTGCTCATATATCTTTTCCAGAAAGCTCAAGAACATTTTAATTGATTGAATTTGTTATTAATCAATTACATTATATCGATTATATTGATGAAATAATCGATTACATTCAATTACAATAGTTTATTATAAATAGTTGTTGGGTCTTTTGGAAAACACAGATCATTACATTGTGAATATTAATAGTTTTCAAAAGCCTTCTGAAGTTAGAAAGGATAGTCTGAGTTCTAAAGTTCTTGTCCCACAAATTCTAAATCTTCATGTTGTATTGAAAGATTTCTTCTTGGCAAAGATATTAAAGAAGCATTTGGAGAGGAAGTTCTTAAATTAATCTGATTGGTAAATCATATGCATTAGATCACCATGTTGCCTCTCTCCATTAAATTTGTTGGTAAATTCGTTTTAGGATTTTTGGTTGTTTGTAACTATTACAAAAGTTTCTTAAAGCTTTTCTAGAGTGGGTTTCTCTAGGGGGAAGAGTAGAGAAGGGTTCTCTATGTCTTGGTCACTAGGAGTCTAAAAGGGTTTTAGATTTCTGTTCTTAATCTAGGGTTGATTGAGGTGATTGTTGAAAGCTTGTAAAAAAATGAATTTTTTGATTAGTGGAACTCTAATTAAGTTTTGGTTAGAAGAAACTGGATGTAACTTCTCTTGTTGAGAGGTGAACCAGTATAAGTTATTGTGCTGATTACTTTCTTTAATCTCTTTCTATTTCATTCAGTGATTCTTAAATGAATTCTTTATTACTCAACAAGTGAAGGTTTTAGAAATTGTTTTCTTGAGCTGAGTGGTTTGATTGATTGAATCATTCTTGGTTTAATTGTGATATGATCTTGTTACTCTGATTCTTTAAAGATTTAAAGGAACAAGTTTAAACCAATTCACCCTCTCTTGGTTATTATGTGTGTTTATATTATTTTCGATGAACCTGGCAACAGAAAAAGTAAATGCAAGGGTGAAATAACATAATCTTCATACATAATAATAAAAAAATACCATAGTACGGTGTCACAAGAAAATAAAATGTAATTACAACCCATAAATGTTTAAAAGTAAGTGTTTAACATGTAAATATGTAACAAATATGACTATCTGAACCTAGGTACACCCTACTATAGAACAAATACATCCAAAAGAAAACCTAGGTCTCAAAGCAAACATCTGTCTGACCTAAGGTACCAAACTATATCTAAGATGGATCCTTGAAAGGATCATCCTCATCCTCCTTACATGAATGCTTGATAAGTGTCATATTTCAGTTATTTTCGGGATTATAATGCTAGTAGTTATCTTTTGATTTTAGTAATTTTCTTATAAACTTCTTTCAATTCTAGTTATTTTATATTTTGTACATTTATAAATGTTGTTGTTTAATGTTGGAAGATTTATCCATGATATTCTGATGTTTTGATAGCTATTTGTTGGATCCAGAAACCAAGCCAAAATGAAGGGCAAAAGGGTCATTTTTACAAAATTCTAGAGTGTAATTCACCCAGGATAGCAATCAGCTCGCCTAGGCTAATGAGATTACTTCTTTCTAAAATAACCAAATCGCATGGGTGAGTACAACTTGCATGGGTGAGTACAACTCGCCTGGGTGAGTACAGCTTGGTTGGGTGAGTTAGTCTGACACCTCTTGCACCGTTTGCTTACAATGGAGGATTTATGGCATTCCAATAGTCCTGAAGCAAAGGAGAACAAAGACACTAGTGGAATAAGCATAGCAAGGTGAGAGAAGAGAGAAAAAGATGGAGCTGAGTTGAAGAGAAGTGATTGTGGATCGCATCCTTCATCATTTCTTCTGTTGATCTTGTGCTCTACATAATGATTGTCTATTTTATCCAAAGGATTGGATGTGTGCATCAGTAATGTTAGAAAATGATTCATATGCATTAATGTTAATTGGTTGCTGAGGGTATGAATGATGAAAACTAATCCTAATTCCTCCTGAATTAATTAAAGTCATCTTTACTGTTTTCATAGTTTTCCGTATTTCCGACGCACTAATTCCCTTATTTTTGTATTTATGTCATTTCCATATTTCCGTTATTTCAAGTTTGTAAGGCAATTCAAGTTATACAAAGAAGTATAACAAACATTGAAATTATTACTCACACCATACTCACTAGGCAATTCAAGTTTGTAAGCATTGTTGTTAATCCTCTCTAAAATCTTAAAAGGTCCATCTCCTCTTTGTTGGAGCTTGGATTTCCTTTCATGAGGAAATCTATCCTTCCTCAAATGTAGCCACACCAAATCTCCTTTGTTAAAGATCACTTTCTTCTTGTGCTTATTGGCTTGCTTTGCATATTGTTCCATTTTCCTCTCCACCTTTGCTTTCACTTATTCATGCATTTACCTAACATAAGAAGCTTTAGACAAAGCATTATGATTAATCATAGAAGAAGTGTTAGGTAATGACAATAAATCAAGAGGAGTTAAAGGATTAAAGCCATAAATAATTTCAAAAGGAGACAAGGAAGTAGTCTTGTGAACTACTCTATTGTAAGCAAACTCAATGTGAGGTAGACACTACTCCCAAGTTCTCAAATTACCCTTGATGTAGCATCTAAGGAGTTGACCCAAGGTCCTATTCACCACCTCAGTTTGGCCATCCGTTTGTGGGTGACAAATTGATGAAAACAAGAGTTTTGTACCAAGCTTACCACACAATGTTTTCTAAAAATAGCTAAGGAACTTTGTGTCTCTATCACTCACAATGCTTCTTGGCAATCCATGTAGTCTCACCACTTCTTTGAAGAAAAGATTAGCTACTTCACAAGCATCATCACTCTTGTGACAAGGAATGAAGTGTGCCAGCTTTGAGAACCTATCAACAACAACAAAAATAAAATCCTTTCCCATCTTAGATCTTGGAAGACCAAGCACAAAATCCATAGAAATATCAATATAAGGGGAGTTAGGAATAGGCAAAGGTGTATACAAACCATGAGGTATTAATCTAGATTTAGCTTTATGACAAACAATGCATTGAGAAACAAGCTTATGCACATCATGCCTTATTTTTGGCCAAAAGAAATGTTCATGCAAAATAGCCAAAGTTTTATCCACACCAAAGTGCCCCATCAAATTATTCTCATGAGCTTCCCTAATGAAAAGTTCTCTCAAAGAGCTCTTAGGAATACATAGTCTCTTTTCCCTGAACAAGAAATCATCATGTCTAAAATATCCTTGATGAGCCCCCTGCTCACACAAAGTCAAAAATACTAGAGAAGTCATGATCACTTGCATACAATTCCTTTATGTGAATAAAACCAAGCTTTCGAAAGGAAGTTCTTCAAGCTTTCCTTCTAGGTCTTTAGCTTGCAATGGACCTCCATCAGAGCTTCTGAATAAGATCCTGAAGCTGTCAATCTCAGAGCTTTCCATTCTCCTTGACAGGTAAGGCAAAGACATGGCTCCAATCACATCGAAACAAAAGTCTCAACACTTGGGAAAAAGTGCAGGAAAAATTCATTGTAAGATTCTTTTCTCCATCCAAATTCATTAGTGCAAAATCAACGATTGCTACTTTTTCTCAAGGATCTGATGAACCTCTCCGTGAGACATGGGAGAGATTCAAATCTTTATTGCAGAGGTGCCCAAACCATAATTTTGATGATGCTACACAATTACATATCTTGATGTCTCAGCTGGAGGCACTATGATGTCTAAGAGCCCATAGGAAGCAATTACAATCATTGACTCCATAACAACCAATGATTATCAAAGTCACCATGATAGGCCTCCAGTGCAAAGGAAAGGTATAATGGAGTTGGATACTCAAAATGCAATTCTAGCTCAGAATAAACTCTTGACTCACCAAATAGAGGCCTTGACAAAATAGATAAGCCAACTTTCTCAACAATTTTAGCAAGGTGGATCATAGAAAACGCACCAAAGTCATCTAGTTCAACAAGTTCTAAGATGTGATTTTTGTGGTGGTGATCATCAGAATGGCCACTGTCTAGCACCTGGTGATTGCCAACAGGAAGAGGAGGCTCATTATTTGCATAATCAAACTAGACCACAATAGAACTTCCAAGGAAATTACTAAGCTACAAAGGTGGTCTAGGTTCAAATCAACCTTATGGCTGGAGACAACAAAATAATAATGCATATATTGGGAGATTATCAGTGTCAAAGGCACTTCTTGATTTAGGTGCAAGCATCAACCTCATACCCTTGTCCATGGTCAAGCGGATAGGAGAAGTAGAAATTAGACCAACTAGGATGTCTTTGCAACTAGCTGACAAACTATTAAGCATCCTTATGGCATTATTGAAGATGTATTGGTGAAAGTTGACAAATTTTTCTTTCTAGTCAACTTTGTAGTGATGGATATGGATGAGGATAGTGAAGTTCCATTGATTCTTAACAGACCTTTCATGAAGACTGCTTAGGTTTTGATTGATGTTAATGAAGGAAAGCTCACTGTTAGGGTTCAAGATGATGAAGTGCAATTTAATGTCCTTGAAGCCATGAAGCACCCTAAAGATAAGAGATAGTGTTTTAGAGTGGATGAGGTGATTTCTGACTCCAAGAGGTTGATTCAAAGAGAAGTCAGTTTAGAGAAAGTTTTGACTAAAGTATTTAAGGATAATAGTGAATGTGAAGATAAGGAGAGTTCAGATTGTCTTTAATAGCTAGATGCTTGCAAGGAAATTCTTGTTAGTATATGGATGTCCTAGAGACAATCTTTTTATTAGATTAGGAAGTACATGTACTTTTCATATTGTCATGAATAAATTATAAGCACTCTTTATCTTGTTTCATATTCTGTCTCGATATCATTATTAATATATAAGTAACTGGATAAAATCCTTGGAATAGAATAGGTATATCTTGAGTATTAGTGATGGGATCATGATCTTGAGGATTCAAGGATGCCAGATGTCTACTCCTAAATTTTAAGTTCCTAGTCTAGAGACACTGAGAATGGGGATCAGCGATCTTGGGTAAGACTAGCACGACTTATCTATTTGTATGCAGATATAAGGTAAAGACCTCATGAGCTACAGACATGGAGATGTCTTAGCTAAAGTCGTGGGTGGACCTATTAGGGTATAACTCGCACTGAACGGACCCACAAAGAGACTCTATGAGGAAATCTCACAGATAGTACCATTAGAGTAGTCTCTTATTATTTGGGTGTGTCTTTCCTTAGACCAGAAGTTTTCACCTAGACTGTGTTCTAGAAGACATGTTTTGATTGTATACCTCGTCTGTCTGAAACATGGAGACACATAGGTATACTTTTGGGCATGTCCTAAAAGAACACGAGTCTAGGGTGACTAGCTGAAGGAATTCGTCAAATCTCTGTGAGAGATTAGGTTATCTGTAAACCGGAGAAATCAGGATGACCTTTACGTGACTCGGGAATCTATGCATAGTAAAAGAAATCATGAGATGATTTGCCTTTAGAGTCAGTAAAATTGGAGACTCCCTATTTCGTATTAAAGCTTATCCTAGACCGCAAGGGCTGATACGTTTCCTTACCCTAGGTTTTATGGGAAGGTAACCGAGACGAAAGGAAATACATATGGAAACCAAATAGATTTAATAGGATGATCTTGTCATTTACCTAACTAGTTCTGGGGCAACAAAGCATTGCTAGTGCTCTGTGTTGTCATTATATGGGTAATGGCTTTGTTGGACCCAAACTCATTTATGTCAGTAACTATGTTGGGTCTAATGGGTCACACACTAACACTTTATTGTCATGACATTATAGCATTAAAGGTTTTGGGCCTAATAATGGTTGTTGGCCCAAGAAGGAGTTTGGATACCTATCTTAAAGAGAGAGGGGCGCATGAATGGAGTTGATGGGCTTGGATAGTCCAAGACATTATTAATTAATTTAAATAGTTAAATTAATAATCTAATATTTAAATTTGATAATTTAGATTTTGAATTTAAATATGAATTATCTATAGTAGTTAGTTTCATATCAAAAGAAGAAGAGCTACATTTGAATTTGAATTCAACTAGCATCTTATCATGATCATGTCTTAGATTTTAGGAAGAAGTTTGAGGGCTGATTAGGGGGCTTACATACGGCTGATATTTAATTATTATTTGGCAAAATAATTCCCAAGTAATTGACTTGGTCTTAGGAGAATATGATGGGAGGTTGTTGGCAATTTTTGAAATGCAAACAACACCACTTTATCTTCACGTTTGGGTGCTCCATAATCAGATTTTTTGGTTAAAAGATCTGACTCAAACTCTTCTATAATGTGTGCTATTGTGATCATAGTTCTCTAAGAGTTTTTGAAAAAGAAAACCTTTCTACATTCTTTTATTTTCACGTGCCCCCTTGTGTGAGTTTTGACAGAAAATTCAGCCACCAATATCATTTATTGGTGAGTCTCTTAGATAAGTAAAAACACTTTGAAACCTAACCTTCTTCCTCTCCATTGGTGCGCCTAGCCTGCCTCCTTTGGTGTTTGTTAGTGGTCTTCAAGAAGTGTTCTTGAGTCTTGACAAGAAGTGGTGTGGATCAACATTAGAGGGCTTGTATCTTCAAGCCTATCCTTGATCATCAAGTTTCGAATATAAACAAGGTAACATCTATGTCCTAAAGAATGATTCTTGTATGGTATGTGTGTTTCCACTTGAAAAATTTTGTTTTTCTCACACACCTTCGAGCTTCATGGCCCTATCTTTCAATTCTTTATCACGAATCTCTCTTTGAAGAACTGAAAGAAGAGAAGCAGAATGAAGAATCAAAGATGGAGCTGAAAGCATTACCTCCACATTTGAAATATGTTTTTCTTGCAAGTAATTCACGGAAACTGGTATCATTAATGCAAATATTTATGACGAAGAAGAAAAGAAATTGGTGAAAATTTTGCAGGAGACCAAAGAAGCCATTGGCTGGACCTTATCAGACCTCGCAGGTATTAGTTCTTCTTATTGTATGCATAGAATTTTAATTAAAGAAGATTATAAATCTGTAGCTCAACCATAGAGACATCTCAATCCAACCATGAAGGAAGTTGTCAGAAAGGAGGTAGTCAAGCTATTGGAGGCTGGAATGATATTTCCTATCTCAGATAGCCAGTGGGTATCCATGTACAGGTAGTTCCAAAGAAAGGTGGTATAATTGTTGCAAAGAATGATAAAACTGAACTTATTCCAACTCGTACTGTTATGCGTTGGAGAATGTGTAATGACTATAGGAAGCTTAATAAAGCCACCAGAAAGAATCATTTTCCATTACCATTCATGGACCAGATGCTGGAGAGACTAGCAAGCCAACAATTTTACTATTTTCTTGATGAGTACTCGTGATATAATCAAATCAATGTAAATCCTAAAGAATAAGAGAATACATCTTTTACTTGTCCCTTCGGTGTTTTTGCTTACAGGAAGATGCTTTTCAGTCTTTGTAATGCTCCTGCTACATTTTAGCGATGTATGCTTGCTATTTTCTCTGATCTCATTGAGAAGAGTATTGAAGTATTCATCGATGATTTCTCTGTCTTTGGCTCTTCTTTTGATTTATGTCTTTCTAATCTTGACACTGTATTGAAGTGGTATGTTGAAACAAATCTTGTGCTCAATTGGGAGAAATGCCACTTTATGGTAACTGAAGGTATTGTATTGGGTCACAAGATCTTTGTTCATGGCATTGATGTTGACAAAGCCAAGGTGGACGTCATTGAAAATTTCCTCCACTAACAAATGTCAAAGGCATCAGAAGCTTTCTAGGACATGTTGGGTTTTACATGCATTTCATTAATGATTTTTCTAAGATTGTCAAACCTTTGAGCAACTCTTGAACAAAGAAGTTTCATTCATTTTGATGAATTGTGTTTAAAAGCTTTTGATACATTGAATCAAAATCTGATTTCTACACCCATAATAACTACACCAAATTGGACACTTGATTTTGAAATAATGTGTGATGCAAGTGATTATGCTGTAGGAGCAGTTTTGGGTCAAAGGTCTTCAATGTTATACATTATGCAAGCAAGGTGTTAAATGAAGCTCAAATTAATTATGCAACAACTGAGAAATAATTGCTTGCGGTAGTGTATGCTATGGAAAAATTTAGATCTTATTTGATAGGATCTAAGGTTGTGATTTTTACTGATCATGTTGCTTGTAAGGACCCTCATTCTTGGCGCCTAACCCCGCGCGACAGCGCGGGGACTCACATCAGAAAACCCTGTTAAGGGTGCGGCGCTGATGGCGCCAGACCCACTGGAAAGTGGCGCCAGTAGCGCCAGGATGGCGCTGGTCGCGCCAGGTACTCTGGAGATCCACGCTAGGGGCGCCAGATTTTCCCAGCCCGCGCGGATCGTGCCAGAGGTGGCGCGAATGGCGCCACAGGTTCTGGAAACCGGCGCTGGGAGCGCGGGAGTGGCGCTAAGAGCGCCAGGCTAACCGACATACTGGCGCAGATGGCGCCGGAGCTGGCACTGGTGGCCCCAGAGGTCGGGCAGGGCCACTATATAAGGCCAAAAACGCAAAAAGAAGAGGAAAAATCAGCCTTTCTTCTTCCTTGGACCTCCAAACCTCCATTGATGACCTTCCAAGCTTTTAGGGACCTTAGATACTAGCTCAAACACTCCCTGATGACCTTTGTTTGTGATAGAATCGATTAGAAAGCTTGAATCCTTCAATTCTGTTCTTGAAAAACCCCTTTTATATGAGAAGTGGAACCTTAGAGGAAAAGTTCAGAGAACTTGAGTTTGGCGAGGACCCATGGCGTGATTAGGACACAGAAGCTCGAGGAAGCTGTCCTGAGATCTTTTGAGTCGCCACTGAGGTAAGAGACTCAAGTTTCTCCATTTAATTTTGATTCTGAGGGGTTCCATGAATAGTGACCCATATGATTTGGGGCTAGAATTAGCCCAGGGTCCAGTAGAGAAATTTGTTCAGAGCCTAGAATAGATGAAGGATTAGCTTTCAGTTTTTGATTCTGATGACTTTGAAATTTGTCTCTGTGTTGCCTGTGTGGCCTGTGTAATGGTCACTTATGATTATTTG
>PYAF01006222.1:509371-541206 GCA_007407185.1 Glycine tomentella | reverse complement strand
TGATTTGGGGCTAGAATTAGCCCAGGGTCCAGTAGAGAAATTTGTTCAGAGCCTAGAATAGATGAAGGATTAGCTTTCAGTTTTTGATTCTGATGACTTTGAAATTTGTCTCTGTGTTGCCTGTGTGGCCTGTGTAATGGTCACTTATGATTATTTGTTGATATATCAGGGCCTTAGTTAGGTTTATGTTGAGCCTAAGAGGCTAGTTGAATGAGACTTTGAGTGGAACTCAATCCATTCTGATGATAATTGAGTTTAAGGCTGAGAACAGCTAGACCATGTGTGAATGGTTTGAGTCTGGGATGACTCAGATGGCTTGTATGCAGCCTGATGGACCTTGAGTGGTCTGAGAGCAGCCTAGTGTAGGCTGAGCTTGTTTAAAACCCTAGGATAGGGGAATTCTGCTATAATATATATTGTGACTTGTATGCCTGTGGTCTGGTTTTGATATGAAATTACTTATGCCTTGATTAGGCATTGATTCTGAGACTGTTGGTGGTGGGAGCCACAGACCTGGGAAGGAACTGCGAGTTGAGACCTTACCAGGTAAGTTCAGTGTTTATGGGGAAAGAATTCCCGTTTTGGTTGCATACCACACTCCTGGGGAGTGTTGGTCATGATTCATACTGCATGCATTGGCTATGGCATTGTTTATGATGATTTATATGTATCTGCATTGGATGTATGCATGCTGTGATTGAGATATCTGTTGGCCAATAGATAAATACAGGCGTTGAGGAGCTCCGCCGTGTATTCTGGGCGTTGAGGAGCTCCGCCCGTGGCATTGAGGAGCTCTGCCACCTGTCATGTGCTGAGATTATGTTGTTGATTTGATATGATGAGGCCAGAGGGCCAGGCCAGTGGGCCATGTGTGATATGTTTGCCTGTTATGTGTTGTGAATCTGTGGGCCAGGGTGGGAATGATTTCCCAAGGACCCTGAGCTTACTGAGATATGTTATCTCACCCCGTGTGGGGTTAATATGATTTCAGGTGATATGTCTGGAAGAGAAGATCAGTCTCAGGGCAGGAGGCCCAATTAAGACTAGGCTGCTTGACTGAGGAGCGGCATGGAGAGCTTGAAGGCTCTATTTTGATTTTATTTTGATGTATAGTTCTGTATACCCTCATAGAGGGCTAATATTCTTTTGTATCACCACGGTATGTGTGGTGTGGACATTGAGGTATATATGTACAAAACTATGATATGATATGAGATGTGACGTTTCCCTGAGTACAAATGTTGTATATTTGATTATCTGCCTGTATGTTTAAATTATCTGTCTTTATTACGTTGACATGAGAAACTGGATCAGCAGGGGCATGATATATGATTTGTGTGTGTGTTATCTGATGAATTAGTTATTCCATACATAATGTATCAAGAAAACGATTATATGCTTCCGCTGAGTTATATAATTTGTGTTTTATGCGATAATCTGATATTATTAATGATAACACGTCGGAAGCCTACGGGGTGTTACATTGCTATAAAATATTTGTTGGCCAAAGCTAATTCTAAACCCAGACTTATCCGTTGGATTCTACTTTTGCAGGAATTTGATTTAGAAATTAAGGATAAAAAGAGGAGTGAAAATCACGTAGCTAATCATCTTTCCAGACTTACCATTGATGAGGTAACAACACAAGGTCCTGAAATTCAAGAAGAGTTTCCTAATGAAAAGCTATTCAACATTGCAGAAAGGCCATGGTTTGCTGAGATGGCAAATTTCAAAGTAGTTGGTGCAGTTTCTGATGATTTCACTTGGTACCAGAAAAAGAAGTTTATCAAGGACTCTAAATACTTTGTGTGGGATCATCCTTACCTTTTTAAGATTGGAGTGTATAATCTCCTGAGAAGATGTGTAACTCAGGGGGAGGCAAGAAGCATATTGTGGAATTGTCATAGTTCACCTTATGGAGGCCATTACAATGGAGAGAGGACTGCTGCTAAGGTCCTCCAATTTGGTTTCTATTGGCCTACTTTGTGCAAGGATGCTTATGAATATGTTCAGAGGTGTGTAACTATCAAAGAACAGGTGGAATATCCAAAAGGAATGAAATGCAATTCCAAAAGATTATAGAGGTTGAAGCTTTTGACTGTTGGGGGATAGATTTCATTGGTTCATTCCGATCATCTTACCCAAATGAATACATTCTATTAGTTGTGGACTATGTAACCAAATGGGTGGAAGCAATAGATGTTCAACATGCAAATGCAAAGACCATCATTCGCTTCCTAAAGAAAAACATCTTTTCAAGGTTTGGTACACCAAGGGTATTAATAAGTGATGGAGGATCTCATTTATGTAATATCCTACTCAAGAAAATTCTCCAACACTATAGTGTCAGGCACAAAGTAGCCTCACCGTACCATCCCCAACACAATTGGCAACCTAAGTTTCTAACAGGGAAATCAAGAATATCTTGTATAAAACATTTGCTCAATCAAGGAAGGATTGGTCTAAAAAATTAGATGAAGCTCTATGGGCGTACAGAACAACATATAAAGCTCTTACAAGACTTACTCTTTTCCAATTGGTGTAACATTGAATTAAATGAATAAGGACAAAGCTTTTAGATATTTACCTTAAGTAATAATTATTTAGTTAACTTAGGACTAAACTAACTCCTAACTAAGTTAAATATCCTAGCTAATTCACTTAATATAAATAGTTTACGACACCACAAAAAATTGCACGTAGGAGCTAGCTTCCAAAGCACACGACCAATTGCATTCTCCCTTGTACGTTGCTACCATTTTCTCACTTTCTCTTTGTCTCCTAAAAATCGTGACCTATATTCCTCTTGTCCTAGACTTATATTCCTTTCTTTTCTCTATTCTACACTATCCTAAGACCTATATCTTTCAAAGAATTAAAGTATACAACCAAGCACTTGGAAGAGTTGGAAGAATTGGAATCAAATTTGCTTAAGGTAGGTGTAGGTTTAGGTTTATTTATCACTTGAGTCTTGAGATATTTGAATGGTATTTTGGTGTATCTTACTTTTAAGCTTGATGACATGTGGAATTTTAATATCTTACTTTCTTGAAGATCTGCTATACAAATTTGCTTCAAGAAATGAGTGAAAGAGTTTAAGTAACATCAAAGTAGGTGTAGGTTTAGGTTTATTTATCACTTGATTCTTGAGATTATTCAAATGGCTTTAAGCTGAATTTTGGTCTGTTTTTAAAATTCTATATCTCCCTCTGTACTTAACCAAACGATTTGTTTGACCACTCATTTTAAATATTAGGATGTCCTCTATGCTGTCCTAAATTATGGGACCAAACTGAATAGTGAATCGTGTCCAGAATTTATTTGAACCCAAGCTGTCCAAAACTATCCACACCTAAACATCTACTGCCACCCATTTTTAAAATTTATATCTCTCTCATTTCTTATTCAAATTAGGCTTATAATATATGGAATTAAAGATCTAGGTGTGAAATCTAACATATAAAAAATTTATTCAAAACTGGGTTGTTTACTGCTTACAGTCGAGAAAACAATAAGAGATGTTAGTGTTCCATTTTGAGCCTCCTGATAGATTTGGAGTTTTGTTTTTAAAATACTATATCTAGAGTTTTAGAACTCCAATTGAGGCATGTGATACCTTGTTAAAAAGATTAGAAAGTTTAGTTTAAAATACTAAAAGATGGAAATTTAATGACTTGTAAATTAGCACAGATTATAGGAAGAACCGAATCATATGTGGTGAGAAATCTTGTTGTTATGATGTTCTTGAAAAGTGTTTTTGTATGATGATGAAATTTTGATGTTTTGTGGCCTAATTGCATGACATGAGTTATGTAGCTTTGCATGTCATATGCATTAAGAAAGATAAAAATAATAAATAAAGAATAACCTAAAGGGTGATACGGTTAAGTCGAGCATGACCCTGAGGGAAAGACTAAAGAAAGATAAGACTTGAAGGGTGATAAAGTGAAGGAGGTCCATTGCAAGCTAAAGGTCTAGAAGGAGAGCTTGAAGCACTTCTTTTGGTGAGCTTTGAAGGACCCATGCAAGGGCTAGAACTCAAGCACTTCAAGACCACATCAAGGCTAGTTTGGACAAGCATGAAGCACACCATCTCAAGGATCACAAGGGCTGGATTTTATTGTCTCAAGTTCAATTTATTTCCAATTAAATTCAGCACTTGTTAGAAGCAAAAATAGTTGTAATAAAACGCTTTTTAGTGCATTTGTGTAAAGCTTTGTAAGTGCACCTGTGTGAATTATGGGCTGCACTGGCTTAAGGTGAAGTTTTCAGCCTCTAAGTGCAGCCCATAATTCACCTTAGGGAAGCTTGCATTTAGGCTCCATTAGTTGCATTTCAAAGCTTCATTTTAATTTGCATTTCCTTTACATTTCCTTGTAATTTTGTGGCCTATATATGGCTGCCCAAAAACTGTTGTAAACAACTTTGATTCATTGAATACAATTCTGAAAATTATTGAGAGAGTTTTCTCTTTGTTCTTGTGCAAGAACCTCTTGTTTTTATCAATGGCTACATGCTATTGTGGCGATTCTTCCTAGGCTTATTGGAAAGTTTTTCCATGGTGCCATTCATCTTCATCCCTAACCTTTCTTCCATCTTCCATTGCTGAAATTAAAAGTTACAAACAGCCCCATGTTCCACATGAAATGCTGGACAGATTTGAGTTCTTGAAAGTTTCTTGAAGAGTGGGTTTCATTGCAAGGTAGATTTGGGAATTTAAATGGTTGGTGGGTGCAGCCATACATCATACAATTAAGCTAAGCACGACCCTGAAGGACCCAACGGATGATATGGTTAAGCCGAGCGCGACCCTGCGGGAAAGACATATTGACCCAAGGGTGATACAGTTAAGCTGAGCACGACCCTATGAGACCCCAAAGGGTGATACAGTTAAGGTGAGCATGACCCTGCGGGAGGAACCTAAATCTAGTAATGAGCTCATTGTCTAGTTTAGGGTATTAAATAAGAGATTAATAAAGAAAAGCTATGCATTGTCATGATTGAAAATTATGCTTGCACTAATGGTGAAGTATGAGATTATTTTTAAGTGTTTATGAATAAAATGAAACTGCTTCAGGTTATATGTTTATGAAATTAAAATCAACTATGATTGTTCACATGTTTTCTTGATAAATTGATGTAGCTGGAATGATGACGATGACACTGTATGATAAGCCAGTTTTCACCTACTGCGAATTCTTTGGAATTCTCAATGTTTTAGTGTGTTTCCATGTCATTCCAGACAAGTAAATCGGGAGGAGCAGCTACAAATAAGGGACAAACTAGAAGATTTCTTTTAATATTACAGATTTGTAGTATTTTCCTATATGTTTTGTAGTATATGGACATTAATATTATTGTATGAAATATTATTTACAAGTTATTACTAAGTTTGTAATTTATGAAAGAAACCAAAATGTCTTAATAGGCTCTATATAAGCATAATTTTCATAACACAATTAAATTTCAAATATTGAGTCAAGTTTTTCTTAATTGGATTTGGTTAAAAATTTTACGTTAGAAAAGTTAACATCTTCTAGTTACGTATTATGACCTAGGCATAATATAGTAATTGGAAGGGTGTTACAATTGGTGTGTGGCAACTCTTGTCATTTACCTGTTGAGTTAGAACACAAAGTTTACTGGGCATTGAAGTTTCTGAATTTTGATATGAATGTAGCTGGTGAACACAAGAAGCTCCAACTTCATGAATTGGAGGAATTAAGGTTTCAATCTTATGAGAAATCTAAGCTTTATAAGCAAGGAGTTAAATTTTATCATGATAAAAAGCTTTTGAAAAAAAGGAATTTTTAGCCTAATCAACAGGTTTTGTTATTTAATTCTAGATTGAGATTGTTTCCAGGTAAGTTGAAATTTAAGTGATCTGGACCATTCATCATCAATGAAGTGATGCCACATGGAGCTGTGATACTAGAAGATCAAGCCACAAAAAGGACATGGATTGTAAATGGCAGCAGAATCAAACACTAGTTGGGTGGTGATGTTGAGAGGCTCATCACTGTTGTCCAATTACAGGAAGTCTGAGCTAGAACAAGGACATCCAGCTTAAAAGACATTAAAGAAGCACTCCTAGGAGGCAACCTAGTGTTTGTGAACTTTCTCTTAATTTGTATTATTTGAATTTTATGTCTTATGTTTCTGAATTATATTTTTTACTTTACTTTTGAATTTTGTCTTATGTTTTTGAATATTATCTGTTTTGTTAGAGCTACCATTGCATGGCCTAGGGATAGGCCTATTTTTCAAGGAGGAGGAAGAGCAGATGAGGATGAAGACATCGCAGATCCTATTGATTATCTCATTTGAGGAGACTAAGCTCCTCCACAATGATCTTCAAAAATTTGTGACATAGTCTTTATGTTTCTTTACCGCATTTTAATTTAAACTTTAGTACTTTATTTCCTTATTTATTGTTTCGGATTTTTAATATATATAACTCTTGTTGGGACTTAATGAGAAAAAATTTCTTTGACATAACATGTTTTGGAAAGAATCAACAGATAGTGTTTTTGAAACTTGTTTTTGAATTGGATCAAAACACAACAAATGACTTTTGAAAACTTTGAGAATGAAAAACAATGAATGGTTTTCCCAAATACCAAATGAAGGCAGATTTTTTTGCATGGAATTGATAAAGAACAAATTTTGAAAACTGATTTGATTTGAACATGGATACAGACCTTAAGCTTTAGTGATTGTGTGCAACAACAAAATTTGCATTGAGTGTCCTCAATGATATGTTCTATAGTTGATTTTGCATGAATTTCTAATTGTCATAACATATGATGCATGGATATGATTTGCATTCTTTCTTTCTTGTACATTTTAAGCCACTGGCCAAAAAGCTTCCCCAATGTATATTGTTTTACCAATTGCAAGCCCTTTGAGCCAAACACTTGATATTTAGTTGGAACACTAACCTAGCATAAAAATTTCCTATCTTACCTTAGGTTAGGAGAGCAAATGGGGTTTTGTTGGGAACTTCTATCATTTGGTGGCTAATGTGATGTCAAAACTTTGTTTTTAAATGTGATTATTCATGTAAATTAAATATTGTATAGAAAAGAAAAGAAAGAAAATGAAAGAAAAAGAAAAAGAAGAAAAGAAAAAGAAAAGGGAAACAAGTTCTTTGTGAACAAATAAATGTATGAATTATGAACATTATGTTCTAAACTGTATAGAGTTGTTGTAGATTTTATAAGTTAGGATGTTGGTATAGGAAATATTGATGTCTTGGTAGAAAAAGGAAGAGATAGGAAGTAATGATTCAATTGAGTTGTTAGTTTATTTTCATCTATGTTCTCCTATTCTCAAGGTAATTTTGAATATCCAGAAAAACCAAGATTTCTTTCAAGTCAGGTCCAACCCTAAAAGTCCTAATAATCCATGATAATTATGTACTTTATCTTTGATTTGATGGGAAATTAACATCAACATCAACAACACCTTTAACCCAAGTTAATTGGGGTCGATGGTATATGAACCCAATGATAGATCGAAAATAAGACAAAGAAAGAGAAAGGGAGAGGGGAAGAAAAAATGGAAATAAGACAAAAGAGAGGAAAAATAAGCTAAAATCAAAGAGGGGTGAAAAGAGGAGGGGAGAAATGAAGAGGAAAAGAACTAAAAAAAAAGGAATGAATGGAACATAGAAATATTAATGGGTTTAACCCTCCACCATGCTTATAGCTTTTCTCCACTCCGTCCTAAGATATACCGTCCGCCAATCTATATCCCACTCCATTAGGTCTTGTTTAACTACCTTTCTTTGGGTAAGTTTCGATCGACTTCTACCTCTCTTTGTGTCGAGCTCTTGGTAACAAACTCTTGTTCTTACGGGAGCATCAAGTGGTCATCTCATAACGTGCCCAAACCACCTCAATTTATGCTCTCTCATCTTTTCACACATCGGTACTATTTATACCTTTCATCGAATATCCTCATTTCTTATCTTATCCATCTTCATATAACCACACATCCCTATACATCCTCATTTCTGCTACCCCTATTTTATGCTCATGTTCCCTATGTGTTGACCAACATTTCGCTCCATATTGTTGGATATAGGGGGAGCAACATGAAGAATGAAGCCTATGATTTAGAAGATTGTTTTGAGCTTTTCACATGCCTTGAAAATTATAATTCAAATAAAGTGTAGGAGAAGGCAACCTTTTGATCCTTGCATTGCATTCACATACTCATTAACATGCTTAAATGATTTTCATTAAAACATCAAAGCTACTAACTATTTGAAAAAGGATTTAATTGAATAATGTTTTTGGAAAAATATAATTTTACTGTTTTAATCGATTACATAGCATTTTAATAGATTATTCAGTTATTGTTTCAAACTGGAAAAGCTTCTATGAACATTTTAATCGATTACCTATCAGATTAATCGATTATGTAACACCCCGGACGTGTTATCATTAATAATATCATAAGCGCGCTATCAGCGTTATCTGAACGCAGTGCGGAAGCGATAGAATCGTTTTTCTTGATTACATTATGCATGGAATATAAAACCACATAAAAAGAACACAAAACATGCTCCTGCTGATCCAGATAAAACATAAACAACTATATAGGCAGATACATAAAACCAAACACAGAAAGTCAGGAGGAACATACTCATATACAACCTCATCGTCTGTACATAAACATGCTTGAAACAAGACCACAGCTGGGTCATACATCAAATATGTACAGTACTATGGGTGTACACACTCCCTACAACTACACAGAGATACTAAGACCAGCTTCGACTCTTGAAGCTCTGCTTTGGTCTTCTACTGCAGCCTCCCATCTAGCCTATCAGGTCCACTAAGGCCTCCTGCCCTAAGGTCGCTCCTCTCCTCTAGAAGAAGCACCTGAAAACCACAAACCCCACACAGGGTGAGACAATCGTCTCAGTAAACTCAAGGTTCTGGGAAATCCTCCCTAACCCTGGTTCACCACCAAGCATAAACCAAAACATATAAACAGAGCTGAGGAAATCATCCTAGCTCCCACATACAAAGTCTAGAACCTAATCCTAGTTTTCACACATCCCAGCCATCTGGGTCCATAACCGGATGCTCTCAGCATCAGAGGTATTCAACCTCGTCATGGCTCTCACAGCCATTCATAACTGGATGCTCTCAGCATCAGAGATATTACACCTCATCATGGCTCTCAAAGCCTGTCCCACAGATATCTCACAGAGGTACCTAACCTAAGTGTCATCCTTTGGACACTTCTCAACACAAGAGAGGCACAGCCTCTGAACCACTCAACCATTGCCTGAGGAGATCCCTCAACTCAGGACTCTGAAAATACAGATATGGCTCATCTAAGAGGCCCTAGGATCTAGTCCCCCCCTCGGGAAGCCCTCTCTTAGAGATACAACATATCTGTCTATCATCTGGCCTGGGAAAACTCTCCAGGACTTTCATAACACATGCCTGGGCAAGAACCTCCTTTAGAGGGCAATCACATCCAGGACTTCCACATATACTGGCCTGGGGATAATCACTCAGGACTTCCAACATCTTTGCCTAAGGAGGAACATCCACACGGTTCCATCTGTCCTTAGGTCTTAGGTGGAGAGCAGTGGCACCTCCCAAGGAATCTCAGCTATTCCAGGGAGTCCTCAAACTCTACCTCTGGCTAGGGAACCTCAACTAGCCTGATACTCATCCAGTATCCTTTAGGTTCCATCATAAACCATCTCATGATCTGCATTCTCTCAAAAGCCTATGGCCTCACACCTGCCATATCAGGTGTCTCATTACCCTCACACTGTCTCAGTGTCTATCCTAGGGTTCATCATATATTCATCTTTCTAGAACGGTCTGAGTTTCACTCCAAGTACCGTTCTTGTAGCCCTTCAGGCTACCAACACATAGAATATCAAATAACAGGCCACATAGGCCTTCCTTTCAGCAGCATGTATATACATATATATAATTTAAACATAGCATGCAAACCTCATCCTACTTGGATGACAAACCATAATAAGGGAAAATCCCAGAACGATGAGCTTACCTGGCTAGCCGTTCCTCACAGCTCGAGCCTCCATTGATGGTCTGTTCCTCTGACACTCACTGTGTCAAGCCCTACCAAGGCATACAATCGCATATCACAAACCATTCAAGCATACAAACATGCCTAAGCTCATCAAGCAGTCATCCACTGCATCTGGGAAAGGAACCACAGTCCTTCCCATCAACCCAGGTCCTCTACCTAAGGTTCATCAGGCTTATCCTCTACAAGCCTTTCTATAGACCCTCAGTGGTCTATCTCAAATCATCCCTGGCCTCAGAGTCATTCCAGACTCCACTAAGCCATCATCAGTGAGCACCAAAGCTCTCTCAACCCAAACTCTTACGGTTTCTCAGGGCTTGAACGATCTATCTCACCAGACGCCGTCTCCATGGCCTATCAGGCACCTCAAGCCCATCACAAAGGCTTTGGCATGTCTCATAACAAGTGACTCAGTTCAAGTCACACATGCCCTCACCTAGAGCCAAAACCAACAGTCACCAAATCACAAACTGAAAGCTAATCCTTCCTCCTCACATCATTCTAAACACATCTCCCAACTAGACCTAGAGCTAATTCTAGCCCTATCACAGATGGGTCACTATTCACAGGAAACCCCCAAATCCAAAATCAATCGGAGAAACTCGAGTTTCTTACCTCAGAACTGATGAGGAAGGCCTCTGGGCTGCTCTCCCGAGCCCTGGTGCCGCTGAACCATCACCGTTCCTTGCCAAACTCGAGCTTTCATCCACCTCTCTGGAGGTTCCTCAGAATATGGAGGTTTTGGTAAAAGGGAGGAAGGATTCTCGCTCTCACTTGGTTTCTAGGAGGATTAAAGGGTTCAGGAAACGTTTAGGGTCATCAGGCAAGGTCATGGGAGCTTGGGAAGCTCTCCCATGGCTGCTGGAGGCTGGGAGGAAGAAGAAAACGTATTTCTTCTCCTCTAAAACGCCACCCCCTTTAAATAAAGTCTGCACCGACCTTCCCGCGCGATCCGCGCGGGACACCACGCCATCCACGCCATCCGCGCCAGCTGCAAACGTTGTGGCGCCATCAGCGCCGCTCCTGGCGCTGTCCGCGTGGACAAGCCGAACCTCTGGCGCGATCCACGCCAATCCCCACACAATCCGCGCCACAGTTCACACCCAATTGGCGCTCCCAGCGCCAACTCTGGCGCTCCAGGCGTGGACCTCCAGAGAATCTCGCGCCATCGGCGCGACCCTGGCACCACATACCAGAGAGTCTGGCTCCAGCTCTGGCGCTAACCGCGCCACACCCTCAACAGGGTTTTCTATTGATGGATCCCGGCGCTATCAGCGCGGGATCTGGTGCCACCCGCGCCACAGTGAGGGTCTTTACAGATTATTTGGCTTGTATTTGAAACTCGAAAGCTTTGGCAAATGTTTTAATCGATTACACACTTATTGTAATCGATTGCATAATGTAAAATGTATTTTGTGCCTTGCTGTGATAATCGATCACCATCATTTGTAATCAATTACATAGGCCATTTGAAAAAGCCTGCTTTGCTGCTTTAATCGATTACCATAATTTGTAATCGATTACATAGGCTATTTTCTGAAACTCAACTTTTCTGATTTAATCGATTACAGCTCGATTTAATCGATTATTTTGTTCGTTGTTGAAACCCAAAATGTGCCTTGAACACTTTAATCGATTAAGTGACAATTTAATCGATTACATATGCATTTTAATCGATTATTTGGCACGTGTAATCGATTTCAGGTTGTTACAAAATTTTGTTATAAATAAAAGGAAGGCTTGGCTTGTTTTCTAACTTGAACACTTTTTATTTTCTGAGTATACGCAAGCCTTCTAAGAGTTTGAAAGTGATTTTCTGGGTTCTCTAACTTCTTGTCCCATTCTTTAATCATCATGAGCTATTGAATGATTCTTGGGCAAGATATTTCAAGAGTTTAATGGAGAGCATGTTCTGAAATTCTATTTTCTGCTATTCAACCTTGATTGGTAATTCATATGCATTGACATTCATTGGATCATCAGGTTGTTTCTCTCCATAATCTTTGATTGTAATTTTGTTTTGGAATTTCTGATATTTGATGCTAGTGTAAGTGGGTTCTTGAAGCTTTGGCTAGAGTTGTGTTCTCTAGGAAAGAACAGAGTAGTGTTCTCCGGTTCTTGTTCCTTAGAAGTCTAATAGGGTTTTAGATTTTTGATCTTTATCTAGTGTTGATAAAGAGAGGTTGTTGTAAAGCTTGTGAGAACAAAAATTTATAATAGTGGAACTCTAATCTAGTGTTGATTAGAAGAAATTGGATGTAGCTTCTGTTATGAAGTGAACCAGTATAAATTGCTTATGTTGATTTTCTTTATCTCTATCTCTACAATTCATCTTGTTCATTTATTCTTGCTTTCATTATCATTACCCAACAAGTTCTGTTTTGCGCTATTGGTTTCTTGAGTTGAGTAATTTGATTGAGTAAAAGCATTCTTGGTTTTAAAAGTGATAAAGATCCTTAACTCTAATTTGATAAATAAATTTTAAAAGACCAAGTTTCAACCAATTCACCCCCTATTGGTTATTGTGGGTATTCCTATTGTTTTCACATATAATATTGTCAGTCTTATAGTTGTTCTATAGAATTTTCCTTTTAGCTTAAGGGGAAATTTGCGGTCATACAAAACCTCGATGCACTCCGTCATTTCATCCACCCTGCTCTATTTCTATGATTTACACCCTCATCAATCTCACCACCTTTTTGGAAAATTGATCCCAAGTATCTAAAAACATCTTTCTTAGGTACTTCTTGACCAAGTAGATGCATTATGTCTTGATCACCATCTCTTATCCAGGAAAACTCACACTTCATATACTCTGTCTTGCTCTTGCTTATCGTGAATCCTTTAGACTCCAAAGTGTTTCTCCACAATTCCAATCTCCTATTAACACCATCTCTGGTCTCATCAATAAGCACGATATCATCTGCAAAATGCATACACCACTACACTTCATCTTGAATATCTTTTATTAGTTCATCCATCACTAAGGCAAAGAGATAAGGACTAAGAGCTAAACCTTGGTGAACACCTATCGTGATAGGGAAATACCTTGATGTTCCATTACAAGCTTTCCTACATGTGGTAGCCCCATCGTACATATCCCTGATTGCATTAACATACTTTAATGCTACCTTTTTCTTCTCAAGAGTCCATCATAAAACTTTTATTGGGACCACCCTATCATATGCTATCTCAAGATATATGAACACCATATGTAAGTCTTTCTACTTTTCCTTATATCTTTCCATTAATTGTTGCATCAAGAAAAGGTACATCTTCCTAGCATAAATCCAAATTGATTTATGGAAACCTTGGTCTCCCTCCTTAGGCGATGTTCAATAACTCTCTCCCACAACTTCATAGCCTGGCTCATGAGCTTGATACCTCTATAGTTAGAACAATTTTGGATATCTACCTTGTTATAGTAAATAGGCACAAGCATACTTTTCCTCCAAGCATTAGGCATCTTAGTTGTTTGAAGAATCTTATTGAAAAAATTGGTCAACCATTTTATTGCCACATCTCCCAAGCCTCTCCACACTTCAATAGAGACATCATTGGGTCCCAAAGCTTTATTATTGTTCATCCTCTTTAAAGCCTCCTTAACTTCATGTGTATTAATTCTGTGCACAAATCTTCTATTCAGATAATCAAAAATGTCTTCCAAATCCACCTCACTCTTATCGCCGTTCCCATTAAAAAGTTTGTTAAAGTAGTTTAGCCATCTTTAACTTACATCTTCATCCCTTACCAAAAGTTTTTGATTCTCTTTCTTGATACATCTAACTTGGTTGAGGTCTTTACTCTTCTTATCCCTCACTTTTGCAAGTTTGTAAACACTTTTTTTTACCATCCTTGCTCCCAAGATTTGATGGGAAATGAACTGCAAAATTAATTTATGACATTTCAGGGTTGGAATTGAGATGAAACACTTGCATATGTAAGAATTAAACACCTTTGAAAGGTTTTCCTATGTTTGAGTCAATCAAGTGTTTTCTATGACGTTCTTTAGAAATAAAATGTGAATTGATCTTAATCTTATTTGGTTTTGCAAATTTCATCTTTTGTGTCTTCATTTCTCATTGTTAAGTGTTTGAAAATGTTGTTCTGATCACTTTGAAGGTTGATTCTTTAAAAATCATGTTCATAGATTTTGGTGTATAAGTATTGAAGCTTTTTTAGTTAAACTTCTGTTATTTGTAGTTCTATTTCTATACTTTGCTTGAGGACAAGCAAGATTCTCGGTTAGGGGAAGTTGATAAGTGCCATATTTCAATTATTTTCAAGATTATAATACTAGCAGTTATCTTTTGATTTTAGTAATTTTCTTATAAACTTCTTGACCGATGCATTATGTCTTGATCACCATCTCTTACCCACGAAAACTCACACTTCATATACTCCGTCTTGCTCTTACTTATCGTGAATCCTTTAGACTCCAAAGTGTTTCTCCACAATTCCAATTTCCTATTAACACCATCTTTGGTCTCATCAATAAGCACGATATCATCTGCAAAATGCATACACCACTAGACTTCATCTTGAATATCTTTTATTAGTTCATCCATCACTAAGGCAAAGAGATAAGGACTAAGAGCTAAATCATGTTCATAGTTTTTGGTGTATAAGTATTGAAGCTTTTTTAGTTAAACTTCTGTTATTTGTAGTTCTATTTCTATACTTTGCTTGAGGACAAGCAAGATTCTAGGTTAGGGGAAGTTGATAAGTGTCATATTTCAGTTATTTTCAAGATTATAATACTAGCAGTTATCTTTTGATTTTAGTAATTTTCTTATAAACTTCTTTCAATTCTAGTTATTTTATATTTTGTACATTTATAAATGTTGTTATTTAAAGTTGGAAGATTTATCCATGATATTCTGATGTTTTGATAGGTATTTGTTGGATCCAAAAACCAAGTCAAGATGAAGGGAAAAATGGTCATTTTTACAAAATTCCAGAGTGCAATTCGCCCAGGCTAGCAATCAGCTCGCCTGGGCTAATGAGATTACTTCTTTCTAAAGTAACCAACTCGCCTAGGTGAGTTGGTCTGGCACCTCTTGCATCGTTTGCTTTAAAAATCCATGCAAATGAAGGATTTATGGCATTCCAACAATCCAGAAGCAGAGGAGAGCAAAGCCACCAGTGGAAGAAGCAAAGAAAGGTGAGAGAAGAGAGAAAAAGGTGGAGTTGAGCTGCAGAGAAGTAATCGTGGATCGCATCCTTCATCATTTCTTCTGTTGAACTTGTGCTCTACACAATAATCATATCCTTATGTATCTCTTTTGATATTTGATATATATATATATATATATGAATATTTTGTACTCATTACTGGTGATTTCATTCTGTTCGTAATGCTTGATTCTACTTGATCACTAGTTTCATGAAATTAGATTCTAAGTTTGACTGGAGAGTGTTCTTAGAATTTGAACTGAATGATTTTACTCTTTACATTACATTGCTAGGAATAGAGCATATTGTTTTGATTGCAAATAGCACAAGATTATGATTGTAATGTTAGGTTATTTACTTCGTATGTGAGGAATCAATATTTGGTAAATAACCTTAGGATTCTCGAGTGCGAGGGATCAATTCGAGGTGACTTAATGTATGCATCAGTAATATTAGAAAATGATTCATATGTATTAATGTTAATTGGTTACTGAGGGTATGAACAATGAAATCCAATCCTACATTCCTCCTGAATTAATTAAAGTCATCTTAATTATTTTTGTAATTTTCTATATTTTTGATGCACTAATTCCGTTATTTCCATATTTTTGTCATTTCAATTAAACCATGAACTTTTCGACTAAATTTGTTGTACATAACTATTAAAATGTTTACTTTTATCTGGGAAAATTGAGTAGCTCAAGTCCCTGTGGAGACAATCTCTATATAAATTATGTAACTTGCGACGACATTGGTACGCTTGCCAATAGTCTAACAAGGCTCTAACTAGTAAACCAACTATTTGTACTCCTCTATCTCCGCAGGGATGTGATCATCATGGTTTCCTCTGACGTCGATAACTGAAAGTTATTGGTTGTAAGGGTGAGTCCTCTGCTCCTCAAACACCACAAACAAAACACAAAGCATACAACTTACATAACTATGGTGTATGATTTTTTTAAGCAAACCACACTCTCAATGCCCTAGAGCACATAACTATCACACTTGACTTAAATGACTATATTACTTACATCACTGACTATCACTCTTAACACAGTCAAATGCTACACTTGACATCATTGATAATCACATTAGGCACAACTGATTGTCACACTTGACACATAACATGGCCCAACAATGCCACCAAGCCTCCGAGGTATTAGTGGTCTTACACAACGACATGGATGACAATTAGGAGTACAACGTATACCGATCCCCAAGCTCCCAACTCCAAAAAGTATAGTCTCAGAGCCCATCAGGAGTAGCCAAGTGAGGCTTGTGAGTTTCTCGCGCCAAATGAGTGCATCAAATATCGAGTAGTCACCACTCGCTAATCCCCCCAGGTTCTTCGAACCTCTCCGCCCATTATACCCCAACGTTTCCTGTAAATCATCCATTTGTTAAATAAACTTGACCATCTCATAAATGAAACATAACCACATACCTCACGATCTCACAAATGGACGATAATCATATACCTCACCATCTCATAAACGGAATCTAACCATAACCACATCATCTCATACATGAAACCTATTAACAAAACATACCATCTCATAGATGGGACAAAACTAATGGGTCCTTACTCTTCCTACAATCTTCTTGCATCATTCCGCCGTGTTGCTTGCATAGCCTTCAAGCCACGTACATCACATGAATCAAACATTCATACACACACAAATAAGGACGAGGCTCAAGCCTATGTACTACTCCCAGGGAATCATTCTATGCCCCTCAAATGATAGAAATCACTTTTTACACAAATCTACTGAAAATTTGGCAACATAACAACTATATTTACAACATCCCAAAATTAATAACAAGTAATTTGTGAAGGGTTGGACACCATTGGACTCAGACCAAAGCGTGTATAGGGGAATATCAATATACTGCAGAAATGTAAATCACACGCCACATATACAAATGTCGGAGTTCACACCCTCTCAATCTTAGGCATTCATAAGCAATAATAAATTTCATCATTCATTCATATCTTAGCAGTCACACTAATAGGCAATATATTCACTTAAAGCATAACAATAGTCATCAGACATGTATATAATTAATCTCAGCATTGAACATGGCATTCACATTATATCTCAACAATCACATTAACGATATCCATAACATTTTGAGGCATAATTGTAACCATAAAAGAACAACTGCAATTAATTTCAGCATTGATCATATACAATCCAAAAACATTACATACAACATCAAAACACAAATTAGAGAATTAATGCAAGTTGGTCCTCATGGGCTTAGTAATTTTGTCAGTCTTAGATTATAAGTTCATAGTGGATACTAGAGCGGTTCTCATGGCTCCTTGACACTTTCCCCAAGCTTTTCTTTATTCTAAATCCATTTTTAGTCTTAAAATTACCAAAATAAGTAATCTAACATCCAGTATCAAGCTACTTCCCTATTTCACAAAGTTTCACTCTTAAACTTGTCTTCAAATTTTTAAGTGTTCTGGAAATAGATTTTTCAGAAATTTTACATGCTAGCCTATATTTTTTTGAAGTTAAATATTTAAGAAAAACATTCTATACAACCATAACAACGATTTTAATTTCATGACAGATTTAATCCTACAAAATATCCTTAAACTGGTTTTATTCATAACTTTTGCTAGAAAACTCTGATTTAAGTGAAATTTAAGGATAACCCTAACTTTTGACACCCAAAGAACTCATTTTTAACCGTAAAACTTCAATAAAAACAACATATCACATAGTTCCAAAGATAACAATTCCAAAGATAACAAGATGTAACATGCAATGAAGTTTAGCTTCCAAAGATAACAAGATCAAGGTTCAAGAAGCTAAAAGACCCCTCCTTTACCTTGATAAAGCTTGCACGAAAATGCTCAGGTCAACCAAGAACTCAGATGTGGATATTCCCAAGCTTCAAAGGATGAAAAAAGAAAATTTGGAACCAAGACTATGAGTCTTGAATGAAAATGGTGAGGAAACAATAAGAGAATGAAGATTAAGAGTCTCTTACCAAATCCTGAGGGAAGAAGCCTCAAGGAAACTTGTATGAAGCCTGGAAGAAGAAGAAGAATAAAATGGACTCCTCTCCCTCCCTTGAAGAATTCATACACAACAATGTAGAATGAAGGTTCCAAGTTTGATGTTTTTGTAGGAGTGAAGAGATAAGGCTTGAAGGCTTGGCCCAAATGAAACTTGGTTAGGCTTAATGTTGATAAGACCAAATTGACAAAATGAATGATCATTTTATAGCCATGGTGGAAGTGCCAAATGCTTCCATATATGGGTATTGTTCCTTTTGAATTTTTAACCAAAAATGGCTAAAGTAGACTTAAGCAAAAATGGTAAACATTATTATTGCTAAAACTGGTAAATCTTATCCTAATCTTCTAGATTAGTGTGCTAACTTACTAGATTATTGTGATGACCTCCCTTGGGATATTGTACTCAGAGTGAACCTTGCATAGAGTCCAGTCACACAGAAAAATTATATTGTAACCCAATGCACAGTACAATTCTTGCACAGATGGAAATCTAGCTAAAACAGTGTCTATTTCTCTATCAAGCTTTACGAAACCAATCACATACATACATACATACATATACATATATATACACACACACACACACACATACATAGCATTAAATTCTATGATTAAAATCATATAACTACTGAAATTAAATTCATACATGCACATATGACACAACACAAAGTTTTCTCTATCAGTCTAAGTTGTAATTTTTCAGGGTGTTACAACTCTAGCTTATTTTAATTATTTTACATCATATAATTAGACACATTAATTATTCACCAACTAATTAAACTAAAATTCTATTTTTAAACTAATTGTATAGTCATTTACGAAAATACCCTCCACTATAAACTCTTATGACTTGATTACCCATTTTCTAATTCCATGATATCTAGATCACCATTAATCAACCTTAATTATTCCCATTTAATTTATAACCTTACATTAATTACTATTTTTTTTCTTTCAAGCTTCTAATTTCTATTTATAGACCAAAATCCAATTATTTACATCTAGGTCATTAATGAGTTGACCATTGCATATCCACGTCACTAAGTTTTCACCAATAAAGTTACAACTTTCACTTGTGTTTTTCCTTTCAACTTTATCACCAACATAGTCAGCATCATAGAAGCTTGTGAGTCTGAAACTTTCTCTTCTTTTAAACAAAAGACCAGGATTAGAAGTTCCAATGAGGTATCTAAAGATGCGTTTAATTGCAGTTAGATTAACCTCCCTTGGTTCTTTCTGGAATCTTGCACATAAACAAACACTAAACATAATATTGGGCCTGGATGCAATGAGACAGAGCAGTGAGCCAATCATTGCTTTGTATTGAGTCTCGTCAACCTTTCTTGATTCCTCATACAGTTCAAGGTATGTCATGGGATGCATTGGAGTCTTCATTTCTTTTGCATCATTCATGTTCTCAGTTAACTTAAAAATTAAGCAGTCACATAAATTATACCCATTTTGAGTTATGCAAGTCTTTCAATCAGATGTCAAACAAAACTTATTATGAGCTCCTATGCAATGCAAGTTTCAATTTTATTTTTCTTAAAGATGAATTCTCCAAAGGTTAGACACAATTGTATTCTTACTTGAAATTTTTAACTCGTGATATAAATGCAAAAGCAACTCCCTAATCCACTTATACTCCCTAATCAACACTTGAATTATGTTGATTATTTGAGCCAAAATGCTAATGACAATGAATATGCTTTTAGTCTTGTTCTCATGTGCTAAGCAATTACTATTCTTTAATTCTTCCTAAAAATGTTGAATTACTCTTTATAACCCAAAATTCATAGCATGAATTTGAAGTTTGGGTAATTTTTATAACTTATTATTACTACTTTGTTATTATTACTATTACCACTTAACTTTTCATTGTTAAATAACTAACATTGTTTTATTGTAGATAAAGATAAAGTAAATGTTAAAAGAGATGTAATTATTATAGATTTATTTGTTTAAAACTCCAATGAAGTTTAATGTTGATGACCAAGGATTACAAGAGATGAAGTTGTGTTTTTCTACTATTTTATAGTATTTTGTAATGTTGGTTAAGACTTCAAAGTTCAAAGTTTTAGACATAATGTTGCTTATTTAGTGTCTTGTTCAAAAATATTGTAGACCATTTTGTGATCTTAAAATGCTTTTTGTCATAGAATTATTAGTTACCTTGTTAGACTTATTATAATGTTTGTCTTGCATGTGTGATCATGAAATTATTGTGTAATAGGATTATTTGGCTTATTGAAATTGTAATATTTCTTTTTTGACTTTATAAAAATTGATTTCTTTGAAATTGGAAGTGTCAAAATAATTAAACGTCATGAGCAAATGAAACCATTAATGTATTTTATTTGCCTAGATTTTATTTTTGAAAAAAAAAATTGTTTTTTGTTAATTTTTTTAAAAAAAGTTGATCTTTCTAAATTTAGGTGAACTTGTGGTGGCTTGGGCCCAACAGGCTCTATCAACATGATTTGTTAATAATACAAAAGAGAATATCGTTCATCATTTCATGCACAAAGAAAACTGAAACCCGGTTGTTCATTTCTTAGAATGACATTCCAAAATCGTAAGCCTAACCCACTAGCAATCATGGAATTTCATCTTATCCAAGGAAATTTCACGTGGGTCATAAGATTTTACAACAATGAGAAAAGTAATAGTTACAAGGACATTGCGATCTTCATAATCATCGACATAATTTTCATAATTCTTTCCTCTTATTAGATTATGGTGCTTCTCTTTATTTCTCTTATCTCTAATTGTTTATTCTTTATTTTTTAAAATATGTTCTTTGCATATTTTAATACATAAAGCTCTCACAAGATAATCCTAATTCCTACATCGATTATAAGCCTATGAAATATTTCGATCGTTTCTTTCAAAGGAATCTGGTAAAACATGTTTTTCATTTTATATTAAATATTTTCATATTTATCTCTAATTTGTATAAAAATCTTGTTTTCCAAAAGTATGGGGAAGTTATTGTATGGATCATACAGTCTCTAATTTGAAATTTAAACTAAAAAAATATTGTTTGAAAATGTTTTAATTAAATTTATTTAAGAAATACGCATCACTTTTTTACCGCTACTCATAAATAATAAAAAACATCTTCCTATATTATTTTTTAACAAAACAAAACATGATAGTTGGAAAATGCTAAATAGTTGCATCAGATTAAAATAAATGCAAATGTAGAGTAATTTAGTTTCCATACATAAATAAAATAAAACTTGTAGTGTCACAAAGAAATATACGGATACAACCCATAATAGTGTGATAATAAACAAAATACATTTTTCATCCATGTTACAACAAAATACTTGTATGTGGAGAAAATATCTCTCAAAATACATCAAAACAGTATAGAAACTAGGACCAGAGCAGACCACTTATCACACCAGAAGTACAAAACTAACTAATATGTGTCCTCGGAAGAATCATCACTCTCCTCCTCCAACATTGGTTCCAACTACCTTAGTAGTTCCCGGTACTCCTCCATCTCCTCGGACGACATGTCTGAATGATCACCTCGATCCTCTATAACCTCCAATGGGTGTACTCGATGCACGTTGTATCAGGTCTATCGGCTGGCACTACGTGGACTCGAGTATGGCAGGTGTAATGTGTAGTCCACGTTTCGGTGCAAGGCCATACTCACTCTCTTTGTGAGCTATACTGAGCCCGCAGACACCTCAGTGTACTCGACATCGTTAGTACCTAAAAGTTGTTGGTTGTAGGGGTGAGTACTTTGCTCCTCGAATGCCACAAATTACATGTGATAGTAAAAAAAAATTAAAACATACAATCTACATAAGCACTACATGTGGTTTATCTAAACAAACAACATTCTCACATCACAAGTGCATAACTATTACACTTAATTCACAATAGGGTCCAACCATTGCCAAAAATCCTCCCAGGTCTTGATGGTCTTACAATAATCATGTGGATGACAGTTAGGAGTGATCGCTACATACGAATACATCGTACACCGACCCTTCTCTCCCAACTCAAAAAGCATAGTCTCGGAGCCCGTCAAGAGTAGCAAAGTGAAGCCTGTGAGTTACCCACACCAAATGAGTGCACCATATGTCAGGTAGTCACCACTTGCTAACTTTCGTAGGTTCTTTGAACTTCTCCGTCCACTACACCCCAATGTATCTTTGTCCATCATCCACTTCCTCAACATAACCTCACCTTCTCATAGAAGGAAATAGAACCATTGATTCTTTTACTCTCTATCCAGTCCTCTAGAATCTTGCCACCACATCACCTGCGCAACCCTCGTACCACTTACATCAACAAACGTGAACAAAAAAGAAGATAAGAAAGATAGACAAGGCTCAAGGCTACGTACTACTCTCAGGGAACCAGTCGTGAACCCTTAAGCGGTAGAAACTACTTGTCACACAAACAAACAGACAACATATTGCCTGTAATTATAACCATTTAAGAAAACATAACAAACAATTCTTTGAGGATCGAACACCCCCAGACCCAAACCACAATGCGTACAAATTAAAATGCAAATATGTCTCCAAAGGTGTATGAATGGCATCTTTTCTGACATGGTAGAAAAATGCATAGAGGTATTTATGGATGATTTCTCTGCATTAGTAGATTCGTTCATGTCATGCCTCAACAACTTGGAAAGAGTCCTAGAAAGATGCATCAAAAAGAACCTTATGTTTAATTGGAAAAAATCGCACTTCATGGTAACCGAAGTATAGTGCTCAAGCATAAAATTTCAGCAAGAGGTATTGAAGTAGATCAAGCCAAGATACAAGTAATTGAAAAACTCCCACCACCTCGAGACGTGAAAGGAGTAAGAAGCTTTTTGTGGCACCCTGGTTTCTATAGAAGGTTCATACAAGATTTCTCTAAGATTGTCAAACTCCTTAGTAATTTACTTGTCAAAGATAACCTATTCCAATTCAATGAAGAATGCCTTCAAGCTTTCGATCTCTTGAAAAAAGCTAGTAATTGCACCAGTTATAATGGCTCCCAATTAGGGCAAGAATTCAAATTAATGTGGGATGCTAGTGACTATGCGGTAGGAGAAATATTAGGACAAAAGAGGAATGGAAGATTTCATGCTAACTACTATGCCAGCAAGGTTCTAAATGGAGCCCAAATCAACTACGCAACAACGGAGAAGTATATGCTAGTAGTGGTTTATGCCCTTGAAAAATTTCGATCATATCTTGTAAGATCAAAGATCATTGTGCACACCAACCATTCAACTATAAAATATCTACTCACCAAAGTAGATTCCAAGCCAAGATTAATTAGATGGGTCCTTCTACTACAAGAGTTCAATCTAGAGATCCAAGACAAAAATGGGTGTGACAACCTAGTAGCCGATCATCTATCGAGACTGGTCAATGAGGAAGTCACCAAGAAAGAAAAGGAGATCAAAGAAGAATTCCCAAACGAGACACTCATAGCAGTAAGCTTCAAGAACGAGGACTACCCTTGGTTTGCTGACATGGAAAACTTTAAGGTCACGGGACAACCACCGGAAGGTATGGAATTCCACGAGAGAAAAAGGTTCTTCCAAGAAGCCATCGGGTATGTTTGGGATTACTCTATTCTTTTACGTATTGGTGATGACAATTTTTGTTAAGGCGATGTGTAACAAAGGGAGAAAAAGCTAGCAAACTTGGCATTGCCACAACTCACCATATGGAGGTCACTTCAACAGAGAAGGAACAACTACAAAGATCCTTCAAGCCAAACTCTATTCGCCTACACTCTTTAAAGATGCTCAAAACCATGCACAATCATGCGACAACTGTCAACGAACCAACAACATAACTAGATGACATGAAATGCCATTACCAAACATGCAGGAGGTAGAAGTGTTTGATTGTTGGGAAATTGATTTTGTTAGTCCCTTACTATCTTTGCGTGGCAATGAAACTATCTTGGTAGCGGTGGACTATGTCTCAAAGTGGGCGAAAGGAATTGCTAGTCCAACCAATAATGCAAAGATGGTGATTAAGATCTTAAAGAGAAACATCTTTGCTTGGTTTGGAGTGTCTAGACTCTTGATTAGTGATGGAGGTACATACTTTTGTAATGCTCAATTCTTAAAGGTACTCCAACACTATGATGTTCAACACAAAGTAGTGATATCACGTTGTTGACACGCGCCAAAACAATTTAACTACGTTAATTCTGTAGCACAGGATTAACCTAGGTCGACTCAGAGACACAATCAATATGGTTCTAGCTTCAATTTACGAATAACAGTGAGGGGGGAATTTTGTCAAACAGTTTATGTGCATATGCAAAACTTGCAAAAACGTAAACTAAAATTAAAGAGCAACACAGAAACTAACAGAATTCAAAAGAAGTGATGTAAAACAGAATTAAAAACATCAATCCAATTCACCTCACCAAGCAATTCGAATCATCGTTGTTCTCAGAAATTAATCCTATCATGAAAGTTCATTCAATCTCATTAGAAGCAACTCAATCGACTTAACCCCTAAATTGATTGAAACCACAACCCTAACTGAAATATCATCCAATTAATCTGTGATTAATATTCGAAATTAGGAAATGAATCCATAACCTAATCCGTTTTCAATCCTAAACGCATTCGTAATCATGAAAACAGAATAGCAATTGAAGAAGAAGATGAACATTCACATAGAATTCGAAATACTAAACCAGAACTCAAATTCTCCTTGAGCTTGGGTTGGATCCTTGGATTGATTGAGGATTTAGCCTTCCTTGATCATCATCAGTGAAAGCTCCATGGAATTATTGCACGAAAATGGAAGCACAGTAAAACGAAAATGAAGAACAATGAAGAACAAGAAAGAACAGTAGAGAGAAAATGAGAGCAAGGGTTTTGATTCTAAAAACTAAAGGAAAGAAATATAAAACTTGTTTATTGAAAATGAAAGGAGTGGTGCCCAAGTTTCACTAAAGTCACTAATATATGTAGAGACTGAGTTTTGAAATTAAAATGGGCCACAAACAAACCCAACAATCTAATTATTTGCTATTTATAACCATGAAAGTCAAATTCGTAGCCCAAAATTACAAGTGCAGAGGCGCTAACTTCCAAGCTTAAAATGACCCTCTAAATGACAGAATTGGCCTTGGGCTATTTCTAGTAGACTTGTAGATCTTTTCGTTATCTTTCAGAGACTTTTAGAACGCTCCATTCGGAGATCGGTAGCATCCTATAGGCCCTGCACAAGTCAGATACGTCAAGTGAGCAAAAATCCAAAAATACGCAACAATTAGCAATTAAGCCCACTTACTTGCCTAGGCCAAAAACTAAATTAGAATAGGAAAATAAAGGTCCAAGAGAGGTCAAATAAGCTAAGAAGGATAGAAAAATATTCAACTACAAGCACTCTATCAAAATCCCCCACACTTAAACTTTTGCACTCCTGGGCAAAACTAAAAGAAAGACTAAAAGAAAAATTTAAACTAAAGTAGACCAAAAATTTAGAGAAGGGGTATGAACAAGGCACACATATTTTTCAATGGATCACAACTATGCTCAAAAGTGAGAGATGAAAAGATGGAAGAATAATATTGAGGTAACAAACAATCCATGAAAACATGACCACAAATTACAAAGTGAAAAAGTAGTCAAGTTTAGAATCAAGAATGCACCAAGGTGATAGAATTCTCTCAAAGGGTGGCACTCAACCTCACATAATGTGTATGGCTTGTATTTACACTCAAACACCACACGCAACTAGCACATCCAAGCAATTACAAACCTCTCATTCATTCAACTTGAAATACACATGCATCAAAAGATCAAAAGGACTTATTAGCTTGTAATGAATGGCTTAGGAAAAGGTGGATAAGAAAAGGATATTTAGGCTAAAGCTTAAGAGAAAAGAGGGACAATGGGGAGCAAGCCCACAAGATAAAAGAAGGGTAGAAGCAAGGTGAAATTTAAAAGAATTTACAAGGATGAAAATGAACTATAACAACTTTTATTGCATATATTATTTTTTTTTCTTTGCTTGAACTTCTTTTTCTTTGCTTATACACAATTTTTCTCTTTTTTTTTTCTTTTCTTTGAACTTTTGCTATTTGAACTCTTTCTTTTCTCTTTTTCTTTTCTTTTCTTTCAAAAAAAACAAACACCCCACACTTGTTTGAAACCCACTCCCAAAACAATTCCAAAGCCCCTTTTCTCCCTAAAGCTAAGGTGACATGGTTTTCCATCATTTTTTAGTTTTTAATGAGCTAAACAAGAAAGAAAAGGTTAAAGGCTCAAAGAGGGTGACAATGGATATCAACACAAGGATAGGTTAATTTGGCTAGTGGCTAAAAGAAAGAAGGCCTAAATCATTTCAATCAAAGCATGTGCAACAAGGAATGTCAAAAGAAGCAAGGCAAAACATAGAGTAATTTAGCACAAGGGTGAAATCACACATGAAAGAACATATTCACAAAGGCTCAAAAACTTACAAGGCATAATTCTACCACACATGACTCATCTTAAATTTCATTTCTCAAGCCTACTTATCACTTCACAATTGCAACAATGATTTACATCAAGTATGAAACCTCTCAATCCAACCAACTTTTTAATATTTCTCACAATTTATGCAAATTAGAAATCCTATGAAAAACATGAAAAAGTGCCTAAATTCAATAAAAACAGCAACAAACAGAAACAGCAGAAACAGACAACAAAAATATACAGACTCAAAAACTAAAACAGGCAAACAGAATATATACAAACAGATAAACAGAAAACAGAAACCAACAGACACTGACAAACAGACAGACAGATGAACAGAAAACAGACAGAAAATAGAAAACAGAAAACAACCAGAGTTTCAAAAATTTTAAGGATCCTTCACCCCCCACCCCCCCCACTTGAAATGCACATTGTCCTCAATATAAGCATGCAAAGAAATGCAACAAAGAGACAACAAATAAAAGAAGGGAAAAGGAAACTCCCAAATGTCATTCAAGACACATCTTCACACAAAATTGGCAGGACCAAAGAGATGTCCTCCACAAGCTCTTCCTCCACTTGAGGGCTCTCATGAAATGCTTTGAGTTGGTGACCATTGACCTTGAAAACTTTGCCGGTAGCTTCATTTTTAATTTCAACAGCACCATGGGGAAAAACATTAGTAATAACAAAAGGTCCATCCCATCTAGATCAAAGTTTATCGGAAATAAGCTTAAGGCGAGAATTAAACAATAACACTTTTTGGCCACTATGGAACTCCTTTCTAAGAATCCTAGAGTCATGAAATTTCTTCACTTTCTCCTTGTAAATCTTAGAGTTCTCATAGGCTTCCAAACGAATCTCCTCAAGCTCTTGCAACTGAAGCTTCCTTTGCATACCCACTTCATCAAATGCCATGTTGCAACTCTTCACCGCCCAATAAGCACGGTGCTCAATCTCCACTGGAAGGTGGCATGCCTTACCGAAAACCACCCTATAGGGAGACATCCTTAAAGGTGTGCGGTAAGCGGTCCTATGAGCCCATAAAGCATCCTCAAGAAGCTTGCTCCAATCTTTCCTGTTTGGTTGGACCACCTTCTGTAACACTTGCTTGATCTCTTTGTTAAAAACCTCTGCTTGCCCATTAGTTTGGGGATGATAGGCTGTAGCAACTCTATGCACAACCCCATACTTCTGAAGCAAGGATGCAAATGACAGGTTACAAAAGTGGCTCCCCTGGTCACTGATAATGGCTCTAGGCACACCAAACCTGCAAAAAATGTTGGATCTCACAAAATCCACAACAACTTTAGAATCATTAGTTCTGGTGGCCTTAGCCTCAACCCATCTAGAAACATAATCAACACCAAGCAAAATATATGAAAAGCCATGAGAAATAGGAAATGGACCCATAAAATCAATACCCCAGACATCAAAAATCTCACAAAAAATAATGGGTTGCTGAGGCATCTCATGTCTATGTGTAATTGTTCCTCCTGCTCTCTAACACTGCTCACAAGTGGTGGTAAAGTGATGAGCATCTCTAAACAAGGTGGGCCAAAAGAATCCACAGTCTAATACCCTCCCAGCGGTCCTTTGAGGACCAAAATGACCTTCGAAAGGTGTGCCATGACAAAACTGAAGAATAGATTGAATTTCATGATCAGGCACACACCTTCGGATCACTTGGTCACTACCAAACCTTCACAAATAAGGATCATCCCAAACATAGTATTTAGCATTACTCTTAAGTTTAGCTATTTGGGACCTAGATGCATGAGGTGGAACAACAGATGCAACAAGGAAATTAACAATGTCAGCAAACCAAGGTGTGACATGTGATGAATGCAAATGCATCAAGTGCTCATCAGGAAAATTATCACAAATGGGAAAGGACTCAAGAGGTCCTTCAATCCTGCTCAAGTGATCAGCAACCAAGTTTTCTGCACCACTTCTGTCCTTAATCTCAATGTCAAATTCTTGAAGAAGAAGCATCCACCTGATCAATCTAGGTTTAGCATCAGGCTTCTTCAACAGGTATTTCAAAGCTGCATGGTCAGTAAAGACAGTGATATGGGAGCAAAGCAAGTAAGATCGAAATTTATCTAAAGCAAAAACAATAGCCAAAAGCTCCTTCTCAGTGGTGGTGTAGTTAACTTGGGCTGCATCCAGAGTGCGTGAAGCATAAGCAATGACATGAGATAGTTTACCAACTCTTTGGGACAATACAGCCCCAAGTGCATAATTAGAGGCATCACACATCAGCTCAAAGGGAAGCTCCCAATTTGGCGACTGCATGATGGGAGAGGTAGTCAGCTTCCTCCTCAATCCCTCAAATGCCTCTTTGCAAGGTTGGTCAAATGTAAAGTCTACGTCCTTTTGGAGAAGTTTCGACAATGGTAATGCAATTTTACTGAAATCCTGAATGAATCTCCTATAAAAACCTGCATGTCCAAGGAAGAACGTACTTCCCGCACAGAAGCGGGGTAAGGCAAAGAGGTAATCACATCAATTTTGGCCTTATCGACCTCAATACCTCTACTAGAGACCAAATGTCCTAGGACTATACCCTCTAAATGACAAAATTTGCCTCGGGCTATTTCTAGCAAACTTTTAGATCTTTTTGTTATCTTTCCATGGACTCCTAGAACGCTCCATTCAGAGATCGGTAGCACCCTATAGGCCCTGTACAAGTCAGATACGTCAAGTGAGCAAAAATCCGAAAATACGCAACAATTAGCAATTGAGCCCACTTACTTGCCTAGGCCCAAAAACTGAATTAGAATAGGAAAATAAAGGTCCAAGAGAGGTCAAATAAGCTAAGAAGGATAGAAAAATATTCAACTACAAGCACTCTATCAAGTAGCACACCCTATCATGCGCAAACAAATGGACAAATTGAAGTTTCAAATAGAGAGATCAAGAGGATACTAGAAAAGACCGTAGCTACTTCGAGGAAGGATTGGGCTACAAAGCTTGATGATTGCCTATAGGCATATAGAACAGCCTTCAAAACACCCATTGGACTTTCCCCATTTCAAATAGTGTATGGAAAAGTATGCCGCCTACCAGTGGAGTTAGAAATAAAAGCTCATTGGACAATGAAGTTCCTCAAATTTGACTCTACAACATCCAGAGAGAAGAGGAAGGTATAGCTACAGGAGCTTGAAGAGATGCGATTCAACACATATGAATCATCCAAGCTCTATAAAGAATGAACCAAGAAGTACCATGACAAAAAGATCTTCCACAGAGAATTCATGCCCGGACAACATTGCTTTACAACTCAAGATTAAAGTTATTTCCCAAAAAATTAAAATCGAGATGGAGTGGTCCCTTTACTATCAAAGATGTAAGTCTTATGAAGCTATAGAGATAGAGGACCAATCCAAAGACTGTAGCTGGTTGGTTAATGGACAAAGATTAAAGATCTACCTTGGAGGAGAAGTCCCACAACACACCATAATAATCAAGCTTGAAGATACTTAGAGCGACACCAAACATTAAACTTGTGACATTAAAGAAGCGCTTACTGAGAGGTAACACAACTTTCCAACTCTTACTTTTTAAATTACATTCATTTAGGATAGTTTTTAGCTTGAAGTTTGGAGTTAAAAAAAAACATTATCACTCAATAGCATAGCACTAACTTGCCTTTTTTAGTTTGTTCATCATGTGCAGTCTTATTGACAACCAGCTCATTTGGAAGACCACGTACTCGATGTCCAATGAGGTAGTGAGGCTGCAATGGATAAGAGGATATGTTGAGGGCTCTTCAGCCCTAAGTGAAGCCTTCTTTACCCCTCTCTTTTACTTTTTGTTAATTTTTTTTTATTAATTTAGTTGTTTAGTATAATGTGGTAGTTTAGGAATATGTTTATTATTACGAAGATAAGGAAACACAAATGATTTTGAAGCATCACCATTATCTTGCACAATAAAATAAAAACAATTTTTTCTGCTTAAATCATTCTTTGTGTGGTTGAACTCAAATGCTAAAAGTGAAAACCATTGATTTTTCTTGATTGTGATGTGTAATAAGTTTGGCATGAAAAATTGAAAGTAAATAAAGCAACCTGTAGACCTAGCTCAGTGAGTGAATAATCCTTATAATGATACAAGTATATATTGAGAGACACTCTTATTTCAGTCACAGTAGACTTTGACTGAATCTCATGTAGATTGATTGCAATTGTATGAATTGAAATGATCAAGGCCATGATTGCATGTTTAGCCAAGAGCCAAAAAGCCCACCCTACAATGTTTATCCCTTGCACCTTACTTTGAGCTTAATTAATGTATTCTTTTCTAATTCCCTAACATTGAAATTTATATTTTATATATCCACTCTATCCTTAACTTAAAGGATAAGATAGCATAGGTGTAACACCCTCCTAATTTATTTATGTGCAAAATCTGATAAATCTGTATCCCTAAAATAAATGACATAAATACCCTTAGATATTTTTTGAAAATGACCAAAATGTCCTTAAACAATTTCATAAATGACAGTTAGGTCCCTAGGGTAAAAGACTAAAATGCCCTTGAACATTTACCTAAATGACCAAAATATCCTTTTAACTCTGATTAAGCCAGAAAACCTCAGTAAGGTTATGGAAGCCTAACAAAAGGATAGAACACTTCTAGATAAGGAACTATTGGTATTTTTAGTAAAGAAAAACCACGAAATAGAAATTTTTAGAAATTTTGACAGATATGTCAAAAAGAATCGAATTAAGAATAATCTGAGTTCCATAAAAACACAGAAATAGGAAAGATACAATCTAAAGAATTTTATCTTAATTATAGAAGTAATAGATTCTTTAATAAATGATCTAAATATTTTACTAATTAAATACAAGATAAACCAATAAAACATTAGATAAAACCATTAAAAGAAAATTATGTAACAACTTTTTGAGTGTTACTAAAACTAAGGATAGTTTCTAACTAATTTTAGGATTTCATCCTTAATAAAATAAATTGGATTAAGGTTGCTTAAAAACAATTTATGGAAATGATTTAATTTAGGGAAATGATTTAATTCAATTTAAAACTTAGTAAAGGAAAAATTAA
>PYAF01006222.1:482716-494931 GCA_007407185.1 Glycine tomentella | reverse complement strand
TATGTTTTGTATAGATTATCTTCACCACTCATAGAATATTTTCCAAGTCACATGAAATAAACATTATGGATGTTTGCATATCAACAAATTCCCACATGAATATGTTGTTTTACTTAAAATCAACATATATTACAACCACATACAGCGTATAAGACAACTTCATCCACAAGTGTTATATAATAATTTAATTACAGCAACAACATCCATACAGCATCAATTAATTACGTCAATCAGCTTACAGCTTTAATTAAAGACGTCAACAGCATACAGATTTATCTTACTACGTTACCAACACACAGTTTTTATTTTACAGCAACCATGTAAATTTATCTACAGCAATATTTAATTACAGATTTACCTAAATACAACTAATTTAACCTACAGCAATTATTTAAATTTGAAATACAGTCAAGAAATATATACAGCAACAGCATGCAATAATTTAAATACAGCAACTTCCAACTGTACAACAGCCATATACATATATAGGAACATATGGCTACAACTAATTTTACTTCATTTAGGACTACCTCATGACATGCTTCTTTTAACATTCCCTTAACTTATCTTTAATCCTAGTTTATTTAAAATCAAATTATCCTAATCAACTACCTAAAACAATATCATTTTAAACAATAAAAAGTTAAGTGCTTAGCTTAATTATGAGTTGCTTCATTTATCCAATTAACTTTACGTAATTTAACTTGATTCTCTTAATATTTCCTTCCTCTTATACTTTTTACTTAACTCTATTTTAACTCAAGTAGTTAATTAGTTGAAATTAGAGATTACTTAAAGGTAAGCTAATACTTAAATTTTATTTAACAAAACTCCCCCATACCTTAATTATTTTCTAAAACTTGAACAAGCTTTGCCTCCTTACTCCTATTTTCACGTGGCCTTGTGGACCTTGTTGGTGTGGTTTCTCTTATGAAAATGATAGCAAGGATGGTGTACGGTTTTAAGCTTATGTTTTGAGTTTAATAAAGCTAAAAACCAAATCAAATGATGGGGACTTATGGCTGCACGGTTGGTTCCTTGTAGTTTGGATTCAAGAAAGTTAAAACAAAAGGCAAGTGGGTAACAAGAAAGTGCATGGATTCTTCTTTGGCTGACCCCATATTTTTCCTCATTCATTTCCTTATATAGCAATTAGAAAAATCAAGGCAGCCACATCTTCCCTTAGTGCACGGCTGATTGCTTGTTTGGATGAGTTTGAATTGATTTTTTCCTACTTGCATTTATTACATATTCCCTTTGTCTCTTGTCTTTATCTTTCCTTTAATGGCTTTGTCTCCAATTATTTGTCTAGCTTTACATGTGCTTAGTCCTAATTGGTTACTCCTTTCTCCCTTTGACTTGGTCTTGACATGGCCCCTCCATTCTTATTTTCTCTTTACTTCACGTGGCATTCATGATTTCAATTGCTTTTGGTGATTTTTCCTTCCCTTTGGCCGTAGCAACTCCCTTGGTTCCAATAATATTGCTTCCTTTTGTCTTATTTTGGTTTCTAGTGATTTTACCCATACATGGCCTATTAGTCAATCTCAATTCCTTTTCCCCTTAGTCATACGGCCACTTCTTGCTTCAAATACCAAATCTACCTTACTTTCCTTATATTCCATGAAATAACATAAATCTTGTTTTCTTGTGATTCTTAATTTGCAAAATCATTAAACTATCTTAATCACTTAGTCTATTTAGTCCATAATCACAAGAAAATTCCTAAAATGATATTCATCATTCTCCTCTAATTTTCTAGTGATTAGAATAACTTAAATTGAATTTTATTTCAAAATATGTATTAAATTCTAAAAATCTTGCTAGTTAGTAAATTTTAATTTTAAAATATTTCTTCCAATCCATATTCAATAAGTAAAAATATTGGGGTGTTACAGGTGTTGCCGGAGGAGGTTGCAAAAACTTGGTGGAGAATTAATGTGAAAGAGTTTTGTTTGCCAAGTCAAATCAATATATGATCATCAAAATCATCGATCATTCACCTTTCCTGTCTTTCTTCATAAATCGAGTGAGACATTCTTTCTTCCTTCTTTTTTCTATTGAAAGTTTAAATGTTTCTTTTCTTTTTTGTGTTGAGCTGTGCAAATTTACTTAGTCATTATTTATCTTTTTCCTCTTTTTCATTCTTTGAATGTTTAAGTTTCTCTATTTTGTTAATGAGTGTGGTTTGTTTACATTAGTGACAGGTTGAATTGTGACGGATCTTATTAGTAGTGATGTATTGAATTATGATGGATCTCAATTTATTCTTGGATGTTGGTGTGTTGCTTTGTGCAAAATCCAATATACCTTTGTTTACTCTCTTAAATTTGAGAAGTAAAATGATGTTTAAATTATAAAATTAATATTAAACAATTAATTTGCACATTAATTTACATATAATAAGATGTACTATTTTAACATATAAATTTTAAAATAATAAAATATGATAGTGGAATAGAAATATAGATATATAGATGCACCAACGCTTATATTTATGCTATATTTATAACTTTTTTATATCTATTTATATATATAATAATCACATTTTTATATTATAATTTCATTAAAAAATTAAATAAATTTTAGCACAATAAAAATACAGAATTTCGCACCTGTGTTTCGTACAGTAAATATAATATCTCATCTGATAAAGAAAAGCGTACATCTAACAAATTGCATCGTATCGTGTCCTGTTGGGTTCCCAGAGGAAAAGGAAAAGCATCAGGTCAGGTCAGGTCAGGGAATTAGTGCGTGTAACCGACTTCTCCTTCTATCCTCTCCGGAGTTGTGTGGAAAGAAATCAAATCAAATCAAATCATAGTTCAGCTAAAGTGAGGATGGATTTATTGATTGATTAATTGATCGAATTAGAATTAGGGTTTGTGGTGAAGAGATGCAGATAGAGGTATGTTCATGGGTGTTACAATGATTATGCGCTCCCATTCTTCATTTTCTTCTTCCCCTTTCTGCAACAACGATAAAATGTGTTCCGTCGAATGCCGATTCCGATCGGCGTTCGATTCATATTACGTCGCTTGCGAGGCCTTCTCTGAACCTCAGCCTTCCCCTCTTTGATACACTCTCTTCTCTCCCTCTCCATCTCTGCGCCATCGACATGGCCACTTTCCACGTTGTCGAGAAAGATCCAACCTCCAGATACGTGCGGGTATGTATGCTATTGCTACCTAATTATTGTTTATTGTTTAATTATCATTATAATTGCGTTTCTGTAATCGTTATAATTGCTTTATGCTTCTTCAGTACGATGAATTGTTGGGGAAAGGAGCCTTCAAGACTGTGTATGCCTGCCTCCCCATAACTCATTAATTCCTCTGCCGCTTTTATTGTTATTATTAATTTATTATTATTTATTTTAATTTGAATGTTGTTTTTTGTATGTTGAATTGGTGCAGATACAAAGCGTTTGACGAAGTGGACGGAATCGAAGTTGCGTGGAACAGGATCAGCGTTGAGGACGTTGTGCAGACACCGCAGCAGCTGGGAAAATTGTATTCGGAGGTTCACCTGCTCAAGTCCTTGAAACACGACAATGTCATCAAGTTGTATAGTTCTTGGGTCGATGATACTGCCGGCACCATCAACATGATCACAGAATTGTTCACCTCCGGAAGTTTGAGGCAGTTGAGTTTTGTTTTTTCCCCTATAAATACTCGTTCATTTAGGGTTTGGTAGAATGTGATTGCCTGATTGAGATGAGTGTCTAATCCTATTCATTTTTATCCGGTAGTTGTGTGCCAAGGCCCAAGGGTATTTACATTGAAATGTGTTTATTTTGTGTTGGAAAATGTCAGAATTGATTTTCTAAATTTAAAACAATCCTGGGCAAAGCCTTTTGCTTTCCTTTTCTCATGAGTTGAGTTTTTTGAATTCGCTCTAAACACTAAGTGCATGATTGACTTACGGTTTGGTAGATTTGATTTTGTTGACCTTGATCAAATGTGATTGAGATTTGAGCCTAGGCTAATCTGCATCACTTATTTATCTTGAAGGTGCAAGAATTGATATTTTAACTTTAAAAAAAATAGGGGTTAAGCCTTTCTGCTTTCCTAAGAATGTGGATCTTGCCTGTACAGGTACCGGAAAAAGCATAAGAATGTGGACATGAAAGCCATCAAGAACTGGGCACGGCAGATTCTTCGCGGCTTGTGCTTTTTGCACAGTCAAAGTCCTCCTATTGTTCATAGGGACCTGAAATGTGATAATATTTTTGTCAATGGGAATAGTGGACTGGTTAAGATTGGAGATCTTGGATTGGCAATTGTCATGCAGCAGCCTACTGCTCGGAGTGTCATCGGTAATATGATTGATTTCTGATCTTGTCCTGAGGTTTTTGCTCAATGAAACCTTGTAAACTAAACAGAAGATAAACATTTTACATTCTCTCTTGGTAACAGGTACACCGGAGTTCATGGCCCCAGAGCTTTATGAGGAGGAATACAATGAACTTGTTGACATATATTCCTTTGGCATGTGCATCTTAGAAATGGTCACCTGTGAGTACCCGTACAGTGAATGTAAAAATCCTGCACAGATATATAAGAAAGTTACCTCTGTAAGTCTGCTTCAATGGAGTTCATTAAATATTTCACACCATTGTTCTCTTTAATTAATTATTTATTTATGCTGATTTATCTTGTTTTTAAGTTATTAATCATTTTTTTTTTTTAACTTTCAGGGTATAAAGCCTGCTGCTCTTGCTAAAGTAAATGATCCTGAAGTGAAGCAATTTATAGAGAAGTGTCTAGTTCCTGCATCTATGAGATTGTCTGCATCTGAACTTCTGAAAGACCCATTCCTTGCAACTGAAAACACAAAGGAGATCAATCATGATACACTGCAGCTGCCTAATCCTCACACCAAATTGGTGAATCTACCAACATGTGAGCCTCATGCCATGGAGATAGATTCAAACTCCAGGCGTACTTCACCTGGCTCCTCCATGGGAAGAATTGAAGAAACTTCTCAAGTTTCATTTTTTGATCTTGTGAGGATGACTAAGAATAACAAATTGATGTTAAGAGGGGAGAAAAATGCTGAAAGTACAATTTCACTTACACTGAGAATTGCAGATGCTTGTGGTGAGTGATATTCAGATGTATCTTTTTTCTTTTACTGTGCGATATGCAGATACACGTGTATAATAATATATGTCTGTAGGTGGAGCAAGGAATATCCATTTCCCATTCTATATGGATTCTGATACAGCAATTTCCGTTGCTGAGGAGATGGTGGAACATCTGGAACTCACAAATGAGGATGTATCTGTCATTGCAGAGCTAATAAACGACATGATTGCTAAGCTTGTCCCCAACTCGAAACCCTTATGTGAGAAATTCTCATCAGAAACAGATCTATTGTACAGGCCTTCTTCGGAAGTTCAGAATGGTGAACAATTCAATTGCCACTGGCCATTACAATCAAGTGATTATGATATGAAGGCAATGTATAAGGATCTAGTTCATTCACGGCCTGTGGATGGGGATGATCAGGATAAACAAGAATCTGTTATGTCAGATATATCAACAGAGTGTGGGATTACAATTCCCTCAGATTCTAAAGTTGTAGAGCCCGATATTTTTATTTTTGATGAGTTCTGGGAGGGGTTCTTCAATTCCACTAAAGATATCAGGTTTTGTGGGCAAGAGGATGGACACAAGATTCAATCAGAGAACTCAGTAGGCTCTTTAATCAATTCATGTTGCTGCCCATTCAAAAACTTTGACATGTCAAGGGTATGTTCTCTTACTCTTGCTGACAAAGATCCTTCAGAAGGGCTGCGGTTGGATATTGAAGCAATAAATACATACTTTGACCGATGCTTTCTTGAGCTTGAGATGATGAGGCAGGAAGCCATAAAAAGTACAAAGAGGAGACATTACGAGGAAGAACATACCTGTCATGTGATGCATTAGAATCCTATGTATTTTTTTTCTATTTTTTTTTTTTTTTTTTTTGTGGTATTCGTTTACATCATTTGATTTGATTTCTGACAGCCTTGCTTTCTCTTTTTCTTTTGACGGGATATGTTTTTGTTGGTATGGGATATGGCTTGCAATAGGCCGTGTTATTTTAATAGATACTATATGTGAATGTCACGTTACAAAATACAGCTATTTTTTTATTAATTAAAGTGTGAATTTATCATTTCATTTTTTGGTCAAATTCTTTTTATTGCAGTGATTTATGTTAAATGACATTACATGCTAATTTGTTGCACCTTATAGATGGCCAAAGCCACATGTTATAGGTTACAATCAATTAGAAAATGGCATTCCACTAATCCACCCACGTAGAAATGACATAACAAATGAGCAATTCAAAGCATAATTTAATTTATTGCAGGTAGCAACGTTGTGGAAGTAAAGGGTTTGAGAGTGAAGGATTTAGTGTTGAGTACTTGAAGTATTATATCAAGAGACATTAAATGTGAAATGCTCAATAGTGTTATCTTTAGTATAGGGAAAATCTTAGTGATATAATAAACTATTGGACTTCAACTCATATGGACTTATATAATCATGTATTAATTTATTGGACTTGTATGTAAACATATTATTTGTGTGTGTGTATATATACACACATATATACAATAATTTCTTCCTATGTTCATACAACACAATATAATAAGGTAGTCAGTGTAATGTTCAAACAAGCATGAACCATCCACATTGCGTCCAAGATAATCAATTCGGATCGGTCAAGGAGTTTTAATAATAAAATATTAAATTCAAACAACATTTGCAATTAAATTAGTTGAATCATCATTTTCATGAATCTGTTTTAAGATCAATATATCAATATAAATACCAAGAGTTTTAGATTAAATCTAAACTCATCCAAATCTCAACATCTAAAAAGTCAATCTCAAAATCAGTTTAAAACCAACATATGTATAATAGTCAAGTATAAGTAGGCCGATCAAAATAGTCTAAGGCCTTATAAATATAAAAAAGAAGCATAATAATCATAATGTTCACAAAATAGAAATAACAGAATGTAAGTCTTAAGTATATGGACTCCAACATAATGGGCAATAGTAGGGCAATTGTCAAGTCTCATATTACTCTAAATGATATATTCATATATCTAGCTGGTCATCCTCCTTAGGATCTCACTTATTAAGCTCTCCATCTCTGACATCCCCTGAAGAATGTCAAATATGAATTTCATATTATTATGAATTTAATCATTTAAATAAACTATTAAAAATGTCTAGTTCTACTAAAAGAATTTAGCATCATATCATCAGGCAAAGAAGAACGTATATCAATGTCATAAAGCATCATAATATCATGTTCATAAGCATCAAGCCAGTTTCATAAATTATGAACAAGGATGATAAAGGACTATCCAAAGAGCGTGAAGTTCTAGAAGCGCTCCATGAATTGAAGGTTCCAATGACAAGGTCCAAAATCAAGCGTCTACAAAAAGAGATGACTAAGAGAATGATGGCTGGACTATTTAACAAGGGTAAGGATGGAGAAAGACACAAGGAGCTAAATTAGAGCACCTTGAAGATTGTAGGAGAGCTTGCTTAGTGCGAATATCGCACTTAGCGCAATTCCTTTCGTAGCTTTTATAATTTTTATAATTTTCATAATTTTTGTATTATTGTAATTTAGTAATTTCTTATTTGTATAATGGGCCTCAATGTGGACTAAAATAGGTCCACACTATGCGTTTTTAGGTTTTATTAGAGGCTTAACTCTATAAGTACTCAGACATTGTTATTTTTGAGAAACTTTTGATTAATGAAATTAAGCATTTTCTTGAATTGAGAACTTAGCCTCTTCTTGGTTCTTGGTTGAAACCAAATCGATTATTATTAAGGAAGCTTTCATTTGTGGCGAATCCTCCTCAACTTATCGTTCCAAGGAGGATCGTGGCATTATTAATCACCTCTTCTTACTCTTTCCTACCTTTTTTATCTTTATGTTCTAATATCTATCATTGGTATCTTGAAATTGGCCTTTAGAAACGATCCAATCCAAGCATTCATGCCTTGGTTGTCATCATGTGGTAATCATAGCTTGAATCCAAAGAGCAATTCGAAAAGATTTTTATCAATTTAGATGCAATTTTAGTTTTCTTTCTTTATTTATTTTTTGTTTAAAAAACGAAAAAAAAACGATTTTTTTTTTCAAAAAATTTAATTCATTTGATTCCTTCTTGTTTGTGTTTAGTTTTGTGTCTCTTGTATGTTTTTATGAAGCCCAATTGTTTCGAATTTTTTCTCTTTTTGGGAATGACATATTTACAGAATCCCATGAATAGGATCAAACCTTATTTTGTGGTATTTATATAATATTATCTTACATTTGTCTTCAATTACCCTATCTTTTTGTTGAATTCAGAGTTGTTTTAAATTTGGGTTTTTTTCATGTTCTTCGCGTTCTTCATGAAACTCATAGCACTGTTGGAAAAATTTTGAGTTTGATCTTTAAAATTATGTCTGGAGAGTATTGGAGTGTTTGTGCAAATATCAAAAGTTTATGGTCCTAAAAGAAAATACGAAGGACCAAAGAGCAAATATTCCAAAATATTTTGGGGTCAAAATGAAAATATCAAAAAATGAGGACCCAAGTGTAAAAAAATGAAAAAGAAAAAAAAAGTTACAGTCAAATTTAACAACCCTCTCTCTTTCTCTTGGTGTGTGGTTATTGTTTCTTTCTAGTACTTTCTTTTTGCATAATTGCAGTGGTTTATACTTAACCAATTTTTTTTCCTATTTGTCTTGTTTGACATTCCTTTTGGGTGATACTTTTTTTTTAGCTTTTATTGTTTTGTCTTCTAAATTTTCAAGGTTTTGTCTTAGAGTTTTCTTTCTTCTTTGAGCTCTTAAGTTGAGTTTGAATTTGTTTCATCTTTCACTTAGATTACTCCTTGATTTGAAATCTTTGGTTGATTTCAAGGGCTGAAGTAGTGAGTGGAAAAAGACAAGAGTGAACCTTATAGAAAAAGTCTTATAAGTGTGAAACATGAGTGTTGAAGAGTGTAAACACTTAGTGAGTAGTAATGTCCAATATTTTATTTGTTTTACTAACATTTTCTTGTAGTAATGGTGTCCGAAAGTGATAGTGATTTACCTTCCCTTAGAACCGTTATGCTAATGGCTTTATTGGCTAAACAAATGGATAAGTTGCAAAGAAACATTGAAATGAGGATGGGAGACAGATTTGATGAGATACAAAGAAACACTCAAGAGTTGAGTGGGAGAATGGAAGACATGGAGAGAATAAGACATCATAGGTCACCTCATTCTTCTCAAGGGAGTGATGATGGCTATGAAGATGGGAAAAGACATAGGCATCAAAGGAATAGGGATGGCATGGATGATGTGAAGGTCAAAATTCCTAAGTTCCTAGGTACTTATGACTCGGAGGCTTACCTTGATTGGGAGATGAAAGTTGACCAAGTTTTCGATTGTCACAATTTTAGTGAACAAAAGAAAATGAAGTTGGCTAGCTTAGAATTTGAGGGAAATGCGATGGCGTGGTGGAATCAAGTGCAAATGGTGAGAGAAAGATTGAGAAGACATAGACCGGACACATGAGAGGTAATGAATAGAATCATGAGGGAGAGATTTGTCCCACTTCAGTATGTACAAGAAATGCATAACAAGTTACAAAGACTTAAAGATGGGGCCTTAAAGCCCGAAGGCATGTGAGAAAAAAAAATTTCAAGCTGAAACACACATACCACACAAGAATCATTCTTTAAGACATAGATATTACCTTGTTTATATTCGAAACTTGATGATCAAGGATAGGCTTGAAGATACAAGCCCTCTAATGTTGATCCCCACCACTCCTTGTCAAGACTCAAGAACACTTCTTGAAGGCCACCAACAAATACCAATGGAGGCAGGCTAGGCGCACCAATGGAGAGGAAGAAGGTTAGGTTTCAAAGTGTTTTTCTTATCTAAGAGGCTCACCAATAGATGATATTGGTGGCTGAATTTTTCTGTCAAAATTCACACAAGGGGCGCATGAAAGGGAGGAAGGTAGATAGTTTTTTTTTTCTTTCAAAAACCATTAGAGAACTATGATCACAAGAGCACACTTTATAGAAGAGTTTGAGTCTGATTTTTAACCAACAAATCTGATTATGGAGCACCCCACACATGAAGAAAAAGTGGAGTTGTTGCATTTCAAAAATTGCCAAGAACCTCCCTTCATATCCTTCTAAGACCAAGTCAATTACTTGAAATTATTTTGCCAAATAATAATTAAATATCCAGCCATATGTAACACCCCTAATCAGCCCTCAAACTTCTTCCTAAAATCTAGGACATGATCATGATAAGATGCTAGTTGAATTCAAATTCAAATCTAACTCTCATCTTCTCCTTTTGATATGAAACTAACTACTATAGTTAATTCATATTTAAAATATTTAAATTCAAAATTTAAATTATCAAATTTAAATATTAGATAATTAATTTAACTATTTAAATTAATTAATAATGTCTTGGACTATCCAAGCCCATTAACTCCATTCATGCACCCTGTAACATCCTCAAAATTATATTATAATTACTTGTGGAAATATGATGATATTTAGATACAAGTATGTTTAAAGAAAAATGACTAAATCACTCTTTTCATGAAGTAGAAATTACTAGAATACCTTTAAGATAAAATTACAAAAATGCCCTTGTATATTTTGGAAAATGACCAAAATGCCCCTAGGATGAATGACAAAATTACCAATATGCCCTTAGGCAAAATATGCTCAAATAACTTTAGAAATTTTGTAGGAACATGATGAAATTATAGAGTACACTTAGCTGACTAAGTATAAAAATATTTTGTGACAGAAAACTCTAGAATAAAATTTCTAGGAATTTTACAAGATAACAACTTTGAGACTTTATTTAAGAAAATTCAAGCATAAGAAAAATATGGAAAAATGATACATATAATCTAAGGAATTTTCTCTTAATTATAGAATGTATAAAACAATTTAATAAAATGTTTTAGTAATTTTGATGGTCACTAGAAGTATAGGCCAATCAAAAACAAGATAAAGAACAATTTAGTATGTAAAGTTTATATATTGCTCTGTATAGACTACTTGTGATTTATTTAAACTATCATTGAGATAAATTCTTAGGAACATATAGAGTTATATTATTCATCTTTAGATAAAAGAATTCAAATTAAATTTGATTTCTTTTTAAGAAAATACCATGTGTAAATGCCATATTAGAAACTAGATTTTTATTCATCATAAAAAATGACCACATGTAGCATGAAAGGAAGAAAAATTTGTATTCTTTCCCTTTAGATTGGTCATTCACGTGAGAAAGCATGTAGAAGAGACAAGAAACTTCATGATAAGCCACTTGGAAAGTAAGCCACATGATAGAAACAAGTGGCATAACACTTGTATGGCATAGATGCAAGATAATATGAAAATGAAGCCAAGATTTCTCCACCTCCACCTAGCCTTCACGTGAACTTTGATGAAGTAAGGAGAAGCTTCATGAAATTGGACACATGTTAGGACACTTGTAAAGGCATGCCAACTAAGTGGATAATTGGAAAGGCAATCATTATGACCAAGACAAGTGTTAGGACACTTGTATGGCACATAATTAGCTTGGAAGATTTTTTTAAGGAAATTTATATTTTCTAACCACTACATAAAGGACCTTAAGTGCAAGCCATTCTCAAGGCATTCTCCTACCCTCATTCACGTGACCATTCTTTCCCTACACCATCTTCATTTCATTTCATCTTTCTCTTTTAAAGCTTGAATCAAGTAAGAAAAACAAACCCATCACTTTGAAAGAATTTTCGCGAGAAACCTAGCAACCTTAGGAAGAGTCCTTGTCAAGCTTAGTAGAAGGATATCAAGGCTTCATCTCTAAGAGGATTTCCCAAGGAAGGAAGGAAGGAAGGAAGGAAGGAAGCCATTTATCCATTCAATTTCAAGATTCAAACTCACATGAGGTAGGCTAAGCTTAAATTTCTATTTAATCATTGGTTTGGATTAATTTACATGCTTTAGTAGGCTGAATTATGGTTATTATTTAGGCTTGAATTTCATGCTATTTGAAGGTTATTCTTTGATGAGAATATGTTGATTTAAGCCATAAGATAGGTGATGATTTATACCCATCAATATTAGTGATGTATGGAAGCCCATTTGATGATCTTTTGAAGGTGATTTTGATGATATTTTGG
>PYAF01006222.1:457257-470009 GCA_007407185.1 Glycine tomentella | reverse complement strand
TGAACCATGTGTGGTAGAATTATGCCTTGTGAGTTTTTGAGCCTTTGTGAATATGTTCTTTCATGTGTGATTTCACCCTTGTGCTAGATTACTCTATGTTTTGCCTTGCCTCTTTTGACATTCCTTGTTGCACATGCTTTGATTGAGATGATTTAGGCCTTCTTTCTTTTAGCCACTAGCCAAATAAACCTATCCTTGTATTGATATCCATTGTCACCCTCTTTGAGCCTTTAGCCTTTTCTTTCTTGTTTAGCTCATTAAAAACTAAAAAAAATGATGGAAAACCATGTTACCCTAGCTTTAGGGAGAAAAGGGGCTTTGGAATTGTTTTGGGAGTGGGTTTCAAACAAGTGTGGGGTTTTTGTATTTTGTTTTGTTTTGAAAGAAAAGAAAAGAAAAAGAGAAAAGCAAGAGTTCAAATAGCAAAAGTTCAAAGAAAAGAAGAAAAAAGAAAAAAAAAGAAAAAGAAGAAAAGTAAAAAAAAAATGTGTATAAGCAAAGAAAAAGAAATATGCAATAAAAGTTTGTGTGGTTCATTTTCGTCCTTGTAAATTCTTTTAAACTTCATCTCTTTGTTTCTACCCCTCTTTGAACTTGTTGGTTTGCTCCCCATTGCCCCTCTTTTCTCTTAAGTTTTAGTCTAAACATCCTTTCTTATCCACCTTTACCTAAGCCACTCATTATAAGCTAATAAAGTCCTTTTGATCTTTTGATGCATGTGTATTTTAAGTTGAATGAATGAGAGGTTTGTCAATGCTTGGATGTGCTAGTTACATGTGGTGTTTGAGTGTAAATACAAGCCATACACATCATGTGAGGTTGAGTGCCACCCTTTGAGAGAATTCTATCACCTTGGTGCATTCTTGATTCTAAACTTGACTACCTTTTCACTTTGTACTTTGTGATCATGTTTTCATGGATTGTTTGTTACCTCAGCATTATTCTTCCATCTTTCATCTCTCTCACTTTTGTGCATTGTTGTGATCCATTTAAAAATATGTGTGCCTTGTTCATACCCTTTCTTTAAATTTTTGGTTTACTTTTATTTTGAATTTTTCTTTTAGTCTTTCTTTTAGTTTTGCCCACCAGTGCAAAAGTTTAAGTGTGGGGGATTTTGATAGAGTGCTTGTAGTTAAATATTTTTCTATCCTTCTTAGCTTATTTGACCTCTCTTGGACCTTTATTTTCCTATTCTAATTTAGTTTTTGGCCTAGGCAAGTAAGTGGGCTTAATTGCTAATTGTTGCGTATTTTTGGATTTTTGCTCACTTGACGTATCTGACTTGTGCAGGGCCTATAGGGTGCTACCGATCTCCAAATGGAGCGTTCTAGAAGTCCCTAGAAAGATAACAAAAAGATCTACAAGTCTACTAGAAATAGCCCAAGGCCAATTCTGTCATTTAGAGGGTCATTTTAAGCTTTTAAGTTTAGCACCTCTGCACTTGTAATTTTGGGCTGCGAATTTGACTTTCATTGTTGTAAATAGCAAATAATTAGATTGTTGGGTTTGTTTGTGGCCCATTTTATTTTCAGAACTTAGTCACTAATATATTAGTGACTTTAGTGAAAACTTGGACAGCACACTTACAATTCAATAAACAAGTTTTATATTTCTTTTCTTTAGTTTTTAGAATCAAAAGCTTGTTCTTCATTTTCTCTCAAGTGGTCTTCATTGTTCTTCATCTTCTTCATTTCCATTTTGCTATTCTTCCATTTTCTTGCACTTAATTCATGGGGCTTTCCTTGGTGATCATCATGGAAGGCTAAATCACTAATCAATCCAAGGATCTAACTCAAGCAAGAGAAGAATTGGAGTTCCGGTTCGGTATTTCGAATTCTATTTGAATGTTCACCTTCTTCTTCAATTTCTATTATGTTTTCATGATTATGACTGCATTTAGGATTGAAAGTGAGTTAGGATTATGGATTCATGTCCTAATTTCAAATGATAATCACAAGATTAATTGAATGATATTTCAGTTAGGGTTGTGGTTTCAATCAATTTAGAAGTAGAATCGATTGAAGTGCTTCTATTGAGATTGAATGAATGTTCATGTTAGAATCAACTTATGGGAATGATGATGATTCAAATAGCTTGGGTTGGTGAATTGGATTGATGCTTTTTAATCTGTTTTACTTTACTCCTTGATGATCTTGTTAATTTCTGCATTGTTCTTTAATGTTAGTTTGTGTTCTTGCATGTTTTACTTTACGCATACCAACTGTTCGACAAAATTCCCCCTTATAATTATCAATGATTTGAAGCTAGAACCATATTGATCGTGTCTCTGAGTCGACCTAGGTTAGCTCTGTGCTACAGAATTAGCTTAGTAAAATTGTTTTTGATGCTTCTCAACAAAAGCAATATCAAGGGGAGCCAGCGTGTTCTCCAAGATTGACCTGAGATCCGGATATCACCTGATTCCGATCAAGCCCGCAGACATACCGAAGACAGCCTTCAGGTCTCGATATGGTCACTTTGAGTATCAGGTCATTCCCTTTAGTTTGATAAATGCCCCTGCATTGATCATGGACTATATTAACAGGGTATTCAGACCTTTCTTAGATCAGTTTGTGGTGGTGTTTATTGATGACATACTGATCTACTCCAAGACGGAGATGGAGCATGCCGAGCATCTCGGGATTGTTCTTCAGACGTTGAGGAATGATCAGGTATATGCCAAGTTGGCAAAGTGCGAGTTTTGGCTATCAGAGGTGAAATTTCTTGGCCATGTGATTTGCGCAGCTGGGGTATCAGTTGATCCCAGTAAGATAGAGGCGGTGATGACTTGGGAGAGACCCAAGGACATATTTGAGATCCGGAGTTTCCTTGGATTGGCAGGCTACTACCGGAGGTTTATATAGGGGTTCTCACAGCTAGTGTTACCTTTGACTCACCTCACCCGAAAGGGGGTTCCATTTGTTTGGACCCATGAATATGAGTAGTGTTTCTAGAAGTTGAAGGAGAGATTGACTACCGCTCTAGTGTTGACTGTTCCTGATCCTGAAGGAAGCTTTGAGGTGTACTGTGATGCTTCCAAGCGGGGGCTTCGATGTGTACTGATACATAAGAAGAAGCTTGTTGCCTATACTTCCAGGCAATTGAAGCCTCACGAGGAGGCTTATCCTACGCACAATTTAGAGCTTGCGGCTATTGTCTTTGCTCTAAAGATTTGGAGGCACTACCTATATGGTGCCAAGTTGGTGGTGTTCAGTGACCACAAGAGTCTCAAGTATCTCTTTGACCAGAAGGAGCTGAATATGAGACAGAGATGATGGATGGAGTTCCTCAAATATTAAGACTTTGAGTTGAGATATCATCCCAGCAAGGCGATCTCAGACTGTGAGTTGATTGAGCAGTTTAGAGATATGCACCTGTGACAAAGGGTGTTCGTGGTCTCGAGTTGAAAGAGACCAAGTTTAATAATGATCTGATACGGAGGATCCGAGAGGCCCAGAAGTAGGATGATGCCTTGAGGGCCATGATTGGTCAGCAAGATGTTTCTTGGGAGACTCGCGACTTGGTGTTGTACTAAGATCGAGTCGTGGTGCCTAAGGGCGAGTTGGTGGATGTCGTTCTATCTGAGACTTATAGGAGCCAGTTTAGCATTCATCCAGATGCCACCAAGATGTATCAGGACCATAAGAGGAACTTCTTGTAGCCAGGGATGAAGAGAGACATAGCTGAGCATGTGGCTAAGTGTCTGGCATGTCAGAAGGTGAAGATTGAGCATCAGAGATCGTTAGGTCTACTACAGCCTTTATAGATTCTAGAGTGGAAATGGGATAGCATTTCCATGGATTTCTTAGTTGGACTACCGAGGACTCAGAGTGGATGTGACTCCATCTGGGTGATTGTTGATAGGCTGACCAAGTCCGCTCATTTCTTACCTATTCAGACTGAATATAATGCAGAGAGGTTGGCTTAGCTATATGTCAGAGAGATTGTCAGACTGCATGGTGTCCCCGAGAGCATTGTCAGTGACAGAGATCCGAAGTTCACTTTTAGGTTTTGGAGTGCTCTTCAAGAGGCTTTTGGGACCCAGTTGAGGCTTAGCACAGCCTACCACCCACAGACTGATGGTTAGACAGAGAGAACTATCCAAACTCTAGTGGAAATGTTAAGGGCTTGTGCTTTGGAGCAGGGAACTAGGTGGGATAGATACCCACCAGTAGTGGAGTTCTCATATAATAATAGCTTCCATGCTGCACTGTATGGCCGGAGGTGCAGGACTCTTGTTTGTTGGATCGAGGTACGGGAGAGACAACTTCTTGGACCTGAGATGGTTTAGGAGACTTCTGAGCAGATCTGTTTAATTAGAGATAAGTTGTTGAGAGCTCAAAGTCTGCAGAAGAGCTACTATGATCATAAACATAAGCCGCTGCAGTTTGATGAGAGCAACCATGTGTTTCTGAGGCTATCTCCCATTACAGGTGTTGGACAGGCATTGGGCATGAGGAAGCTTAGTCCTAGGTTCATTGGTCTTTACCAGATTCTCCAGAGAGTAGGACCAGTGGCCTAAAGGCTAGCTTTGCCTCCCCAATTGTCAGGGTTGCATGACGTTTTCCACGTGTAACAGCTGGGGAGATATGTGGCGGATCCGTCACACGTGGTGGAGCCTGACATCGTTCAGATTAAGGAGAATCTGACTTGTCCTACACGGCCTATACGGATTCTGGATAAGATGGAGAAGCAGATTTAGACTAAGACTATTCCATAGTCAAGGTACAGTGGGAAGGGAGGACACCTGAGGAGGCGACTTGGGAGCGAAAGCAGGAGCTTTTGCAGCTGTATCCCGAGTTGCTGGACAGGTATGGCTTTGAATTTTGCGGACAAAATTCTTAAAATGGTGGGCTAAATATAATAACCAAGGCCCAAAAAAAAATCTAGCACCAGCCGCGGCGCCAGTAGCACCAGGGTGGCGCCAGTAGCGCCAGAGTTGGCACCAGATGACCATTTTTCTCTAGAATCTGGCGCCAATAACACCAGAATGGTGCCGTTAGCGCGGGAACGTAGGCTGGTCACTTAAAAAGACCATTTCTATCTCATTTGTTGGGCAAAAATGAAAATCATCTTTTTCCTTTCTCATTTCCTCCATGGCCAAGCTTAGAGAGCTTCAAATATACTCAACAATTGACCAAAACACTTAACTTCCAATATGAAAGTTGAAGGAAACTACTCAATGAGCTAGATTCCAACATCGCTTTTCTCTGAAAACCATCAAACAGAGAGATCGCATTCTCTAGGGAATTTCCCAAAGTTTGATTTTTGAGGGGAAAAGAGACTTTTTAAGGACGTGCAAGCTTGGAGAAATTGTTTTCTAGCTTTCCCTGTCAATTTAGAGATAAGAAACACAAATTCTACCAATTATTTAAGAATTTGTTCTTGAGATGAATAATGACCCATTTGAGTTAGAGCTAAAATTAGGCTTGGGTCTTTTGGAAAAGTATGCTTAGGAGGTTGTTGTGATGAAGGTTTAGCCTTGAAATATAATTTTTATGGACGTTGGAAATTGGGTTATGAGGAATGTATGTGTAGGATGAATGTTGGTTAAATTGGTGATATTATGATATGCATGAGCCTTGGTGCTTTTACAATATGTGCTCAGGAGGCTATATAAATGGTGAAAATGTGTTGAAGCAACCATTTTAACCACTTTGATAATCATTGAAATGTGGCTTGGATAGAGTATTAAACTCTTTTATTTGGCTTATGCAGAGTCTTAGGGATACTCTAGTGCCTTGGTTAGATCGAAATAGATCCTGTTGGGGGTTTGTAAGTCACCAGTTGTGTGACTAGTCCTTATAACTTGAGAATAGCTTAGAAAAGAGGTTTAAATGTAAAAGAATAGTGTTTCTTTTCATTCTAACGGTTGAGAACCGTTGTTAATTACTTGTGTGCCTTTGTATAGGGTGTGACACCGAGGGTGTCAGTGGCAGAGACCACAGTTCAAGGATTGAACAGCAGAGCACTGCTTTGTCAGGTAAGTTCTTTGTTCTTGGGAGTGTTTCCCATTGCCTAAGTTCCACCACATTCCGAGGGAGTGATGGTTGCATACATGATTCATATGCATTGAATTGGATGTTACAGTTTTTCTCATGATAATATGTATGCTTGTTTCTGTGCCTTGTGTATGGTTGCCTTTCGGATAGATCTTCTGGTCAGTTAGATACGACCTCCCTAGGAGTAGAGCGCAACTCCTAGTCGGTTTGCTCACGTAAAGGGTGTATGATCCCTTAAGACCAGAGATAGGTGATCCCATCGCGGTTGAAGCCTGTTCTCGGAAGTGCCATATACGTGCATCCATGTGTAAAGGGGTAGCTCCCGATGGGATGGCACGGATGTGAGTTCCGACCACACACTAAGGACTGAGATCCCCGATGCTGATGATGATGCATCTTTGGCGGGCGTAGTACCGCAGATACACATTAGAGCTAGAGAATGTCTATGTGTTGTTGTGAGGGCCAGGAGGCCTGGTGTTGTAATGCCTTTGATGTTGTGTATCATGGAAGTGAGGCAGGGGGAGGAGAAGCCTCCAAGAACCCTGAGCTTACTGAGATTATATCTCACCCCGTGTGTGGGGATCTTATTTTACAGGTGATGCATCTGGCAGAGATGATGGGTCCCAGGGTGAAAGACCCAAGTAGGGACAGACACTGTGTAGCTGCTTGGCAGTATTTTGAGAGCACTGTGGCTCACTGTTTATGTTTATGATGTATTTTGTTCCCCTGCAAGGGAAGATGTGCATGCGCATATATTTTGGATCCTGTATGGAGTGTGATGTACAGACGCTGTATGTTTTGTACCCTCTTGTGAGGATGTGATCTGTGAGATCATGGCACAGGGTGCCTATTCTTTTGTATAGCCATAGTGATTGTTTTGATGATGTATATATAGATACATGTGGCTTATGATTCTCCTGTTATATCTGTATGGACATTTTGTCTTTACCTTCCGTTCTTTATGTTATCTAGATCGTAGTGGCTTGTTGTGGTGTGTTGGCATTCGTATATGTAATTGTGGATACGTACCATACATAATGAATCAAGAATATGGTTTCGAAAGGAAATGACAATGACGTCATGTTTATGCTTCCGTTGGTTGTAATTAATTGATCTTAAATTAATTACTGTGTTAAACTGATTAACTATTTGTTAATACACCGGATGCATACAGGGGTGTTACAACAACTCTCTTTTTCAGCATTTGTCATTTCATCCCATTCTTTGGGAATCATATAATTACCAATAGTTTTTATAGAAATCACATGGTCTTCTTCTATGGCATTCCAAGCATCTAGGTCATTTGATTGAATAAAGATTTTCATTCTATTTTTCCAAAAATTGAAACGCTCTCCTTCAAAAATTGGTGGACGATTAAGGGAGGCACCCTCCTCGAAGGTAATTTGTGTGGTATTCATTTTCTTTTTAAAGAAAGATAGTGATCTTAAATAACACTCAAACCTGCTCTTGATGCCAATTGAAAACAATAGGAATACCCACAATAACCAAGAGGGGGTGAATAGGTTTAAACTTGGCCTTTTAAAACTTTTTAGAAAATCAGAGTTTACAGGATCTTAATCACAATAGAACCAAGAATACTTCAAATCAATCAAACCACTCAGCCTAAGAAAACAATTGCTAAAAACAGAACTTGTTGGGTAATGAAGATAACTTCAAGAATCAATGATCAAGATAACAAGAAGAGATTAAGGAATATAAAACAACACAAGAATTTATACTGGTTTACTTCTCAAGAGAAGCTACATCCAGTTTCTTCTAATCAACACTGGATTAGAGTTCTATTATTTTCAATTTAAGTTCTTAGAAGCTTTACAACAATCAATCTTTATCAAACATAGATAAAGAACATAAATCTAAAACCATATTAGATTCCTAATGATCAAGATATAGAGAACCCTTCTCTACTCTTCCTTCCAAAGAAACCCACTCTAGAGAAAGCTTAAAGAACCCTTTACAATAATTTCAAACTATAAAGAATACAAAAACGAATTTACAACATGAGATAATGGAGATAGACAACCTGATGATCCAATGAATATGAATGAATATAGTTTAGCAATCAGAGTTGAAATGCATAAATTAAATTCAGAACTTTCTCTCCAAAATATCTTTGAAAATCTTGCCCAAGAAATCTTTCAAAACACCATGAAGATTAAAGAGTGGGACAAGAGCTTTGCTAACTCAGAAAATCCTTTCTAACTTTGAGAAGGCTTGTGTATTGTAACACCCCGGACGTCTCCGGTATGTTATCATCAATGATATCCATATCACGCTATCAGCGTTAAATACATGCGGTGCGGAAGCGATAGAATCGTTTATCTTGATTACATTATGCATGGAATATAAAATCACACACACAGCATCATAGACAAGCCCCTGCTGATCCAGTTAACATAACATACACAACATAGGCAGAATACATATAAAACCAAACTCAGAGAAACAAGAGGAACATCAACTGTACATATACATGCTAAAAAACAAGACCACAGCTGGGGCATACATCATAATATGTACAGGAAATGGGTATGCACATACCCTACAACTACACAGAGATCTAAGACCAGCTTCAACTCTAGAAGCTCTGCTCTGGTCTTCTACTGCAGCCTCCCATCCAGCCTATTAGGTCCACTAGGGCCTCGTGCACTGAGGTTGCTCCTCTCCTCAAGAAGCACCTGAAAACCACAAACCTCACACAGGGTGAGACAAACGTCTCAGTAAACTCAGGGTTCTGGGAAATCCTCCCTAACCCTGGTTCACTTCCAAGCATAAACAAAACATATAAACAGAGCTAAGGAAACCATCCTCGCTCACACATACAAAGCCTAGGACATCATCCTAGCTTTCACACATCCCAACCATCTGGGTCCATAACCGGATGCTCTCAGCATCAAAGGTATTCCACCTCGTCATGGCTCTCACAGCCATCCATCAGAGATCAAAGCCATCACCATGGCATCAGTATCTCATCCCGGCTCTCATAGCCTGTCTCACAGAGGTACTCTACTATCAGTGTCACACACCGGACACTATCCACACACGAGAGGCACCGCCTCTGAACCATACAAACATTGCCTGAGGAATCCCTCAACTCAGGACTTTGAGATTACAGATATGGCCCATCTAAGAGGCCCTAGGCTCTAGTCCCCTTCGGGAAGCCCTCTCTTAGAGATACAACATATTTGCCTATCATCTAGCCTGGGAAAACCCTCCAGGACTTTCACAAATACTAGCCTAGGAATACCCTCCAGGACTTTCATAACACATGCCTGGGCAAGAACCTCCTTTATAGGGCAATCACATCCAGGACTTCCACATACACTGGCTTGAGGATAATCACTCGGGACTTCCAACATCTTTGCTTAAGGAGGAACATCCACATAGTTCCATCAGTCCTTAGGACTTAGGTGGAGAGCAGTGGCACCTCCCAAGGAATCTCAGCTATTCCAGGGAGTCCTCAAACTCTACCTCTGGCTAGGGAACCTCAACTAGCCTGATACTCATCCAGTATCCTCTAGGTTCCATCACAGACCATCTCATGATCTGCATTCCCTCAAAGGCCCACGGCCTCACACCTGTCATATCAGGTGTTTCATTACCCTCACATTGTCTCAGTGTCTATCCTAGGGTTCATCATTACAGCCCAGCACACACTAGGCCATCACATATTCCAAATATCCAGAACGGTCTGAGATTCACTCAAAGCACCGTTCATCAGCCTCTTAGGCTCAGAACACATGCATATATATATATATATATATATATACTCATATATACATATCATACATCACCCATACGAGTAGCAAACCAGAATAAGGGAAAACCCCAGAACAATGAGCTTACCTGGCTAGTCGTGCCTCACAGCTCTAGCCTCTACTGATGGTCTGCTCCTCTGACACCCACTGTGTCAAGCCCTACCAAGGCATACAAGCACACATCACAGACCATTCAAGCATATAATCATGCATAAGCTTATCAAGCAGACATCCGCTGCCTCAGAGAAGGAAACCTTAGTCCCTTCTATCACCCAGGTCATCTGCCTAAGGTTCATCAGGCTTATACTCTACAAGCCTTTCCATAGACCCTCAATGGTCTATCACAGATCATCCATGGCCTCAGAGTCATTCCAGACTCAAACCAAGCCATCACCAGTGAGCATCAAAGCTCTCTCAACCCAAACTCTCAGGGTTTCTCGGGCTTGAACGGTTCATATCGCAGGACACCGTTACCATGGCCTTCTCAGGCCCGACAAGCCCATCTGTAAGGCTCTGGCATGTCTCATATCAAGTGACTCAGTCCAAGTCACACATGCCCTCACCTAGAGACAAAACCAACAGTCACCAAATCACAAACCGAAAGCTTATCCTTCCTCCTCTCATCATTCCAAACACATCTCCCAACTGGACCCAGAGCTAATTCTAGCCCTATCATAGATGGATCACTATTCACAAGAAACCCCCAAATCCAAAATCAATCGGAGAAACTTGAGTTTCTTACCTCAAAACTACAGAGGAAGACCTCTGGGCGGCTCTCCCTTGCCTTAGTGTCCGTGGAAATAGCTAATCCTTGCCCAATCTCGAGTTCTCTTCAGCCTCTCTCAGAGGAGGAGTTTCTCTGGGGTTTCAAGGTTATGGAGGAAGGATTCTCGCTCTCACTTGGTTTCTAGGGGGATTAAAGGGTTCAGGAAGCGTTTAGGGTCATAAAGCAAGGTCATGGGAGCTTGGGAAGCTCTCCCATGGCTGCTGGAGGCTCTGAGGAAGAAGAAAACGTTTTTCTTCTCCTCCAAAATGCGACCCCCTTTAAATATAGTCTGCACCGACCTTCTCGCGCAATCCGCGCGGGATGCCGCGCCATCCGTGCCAGCTGCAGAAACTGTGACGCCATCAGCGCCACCCTGGCGTTCCTAGCGCCAACTTCCAAAACCTATGGCGCTACTAGCGCCACACTTGGCGCCACTCGCGCTAGCTGGGAATTCTGACTCCTCTAACGCCAAAACTGGCGCCCCAGGCATGCCTTTCCAGAGATCCTAGCGCTATCAGCACCGGCCTAGCGCCCTTGGCGCTACCTTCCAGTGGGTCTGGCGCCACCAGCGCTAGCCCTGGCGCTAACCGCGCCACACCCTCTACAGGGTTTTCTGCTGAAGGATCCCGGCGCTATCAGCACGGGATCTAGCGCCACCCGCACCACAGTGAGGGTCCTTACATATATGCTCAGAAAAATCAAAGTCTATAAGTTAAGTTTTCAAACAAGCCTTCAATCTATTTATAACAAACTTTTATAACAAAATGTAATCGATTAAAGCGTCAAGTAATCGATTAAATTATCATATGTAATCGATTAAATTGTCAAATAATCGATTAAAATGTTTATAGCTCATTCTGGAAAATTGCAACGAGTAAAGTAATCGATTAATCCGAGTCATAATCGATTAAAACAGATAGGTTTAGTTTTGAACAGGCTTGTGTAATCGATTACGTATTGTGGTAATCGATTAAAATAGATAAAGAATACAACAGAAATTGTTAAAACATCTAAAAATATAGGTTCGAGATAAACACAACCTGAGATCTTTCATGTATGAATGAATGAAATGAAATGATATTACCACACTCTCCAGGTTGTAAAGAATAATAGCTCAGAATCACAATTTTGAAAACCTTCCTTTTTTTAAAACATCTTCTCTAAAAAACTCAGAAATCTTGATCACACAAGATGTTGTTTCAACTCAGAGTAAAACAGTAATTTGGGCACTTAAACTTTTGGGTAAGTCACTCTTATTCACAGTAAATCTCTTAATGTCTATTTATAAGAAAAAGACTCACCAAGCTTTATATGAAACAGAATTTGAAAACAATAGGAATACCCACAATAACCAAGAGGGGGGTGAATTGGTTGAAACTTGGTCTTTTAAAATATATTAATCAAATTAGAGTTAAGGATCTTTATCACTTTTAAAACCAAGAATGCTTTTACTCAATCAAATTACTCAGCTCAAGAAACCAATAGCTCAAAACAGAACTTGTTGGGTAATGATAATGAAACCAAGAATAAATGAACAAGATGATTTGTAGAGATAGAGATAAAGAAAATCAACACAAGCAATTTATATTGGTTCACTTCACAACAGAAGCTACATCCAGTTTCTTCTAATCAACACTAGATTAGAGTTCCACTATTATAAATTTCTGTTCTTACAAGCTTTACAACAAACTCTCTTTATCAACACAAGATAAAGAATAAAAATCTAAAACCCTATTAGACTACTAATGAACAAGAACCAGAGAACACTACTCTGTTCTTTCCTAGAGAACACTACTCTAGTCCAAGCTTCAAGAACCCATTTACAATAGCATCAAATAACAGAAATTACAAAAACGAAATTACAATCAAAGATTATGGAGAGGAACAACCTGATGATCCATTGAATGTGAATGCATATGAATTACCAATCAAGGTTGAATAGCAGAAAACAGAATTTCAGGACATGCTCTCCATTAAAATCTTAATGTTTCTTGCCCAAAAATCATTCAATACACATGAAGATTAAGGAGTGGGACAAGAAGTTAGTAAACCCAGAAAATCACTTTCAAACTCTTAGAAGGCTTGAGTATACTCAGAAAATACGAAGTGTTCAAGTTCTTTTTCAAGCCAAGCCTTCCTTCTATTTATAACAAAATTTTGTAACAACTTGTAATTGATTACACATGCCAAATAATCGATTAAAACGCA
>PYAF01006222.1:430915-454211 GCA_007407185.1 Glycine tomentella | reverse complement strand
ATAAAACATGTTTCCAACCAAGTTTATCATCAAACTAGATATAGATACTTAAGGAAACATAGAAGGATTTCAGCCCATCATCCAAATTATAGCAACATAATCTATTATCCCATTTTAATTTCAAAACCATGTAAGAATCTTATTCAAACTTTGAATATCATAAACTCCCCATACCTTGGTCTCCTAAGCTTTTTGGACATCCTTCCTTATTTGAAATTGAAGAATCCTTGCTCCTAAAGTGGCTAATCTTCACATGGACTTCTAGGATTAGGCTTTGTGTTTTGTGTTCTAGGTAAAGAATAGTATTAAGATGAAAGGAAATGGACAAGCTTTTGGGATGGATATTTGCACGGTTTAGGCTCTCTTAGGACAGCCCGCAATTTCAGTTTTGCATCTCCTTTTATAGGCTAAGTTATTTGGCTTTTCTACAAAAATCTTCAAAACTTATGATTACATAGCTTTTTGGTTGGTTTTCTCTTATTGGCTAACACTTTCTCACCCTACAAGTGTCCTTGTTCATGAGAGTTCCACACCATTCCACCTATTTCTAATATTTGCACGTGAAATTGCTTGGTCTTGGTGCATTTCTTTTGGTTTCATTCAAATTCGTGGGTAGCTTAGTCATAAAATTTCTGCCCAAAACCCGTGTTACCAAAATATTGATTCTGAACTTGTTAACCGTTGGATCTTCTTAAAATTTTAATGGTATATTCCTAACTTACATATCTAGCCTTTGACCGTTGGGATCATTGAAATAATGCCTAGAGATGTCTACGTTTTCTGCTCAAGGAAACAAAATAAAATTTGCTTCAAATATCTTTTTTAAGCATTTATGACTAGCTTTCCATTTGGACCAATAGCAAGTTCCTAAGCCTCTTAAACATCCATGTGTCCATTCTTGAAGTTTCTTAGAGCTTTTCTTTGTTGATCTTGCATCATACCGCCAAAGCTTGTATTAGGAATTCTAATCAACCAATTTTTCCTTCAATTACATGTAATAGCTTCTCTTGAATTTTTATTGGTCCGTTTTGCTTTGAATTATTAAAATTGATAATCTAACTTATTTAGAGCACTTATCCCTATCATAATTAAGGGAAAATTCTATAGATCCTGTCCATACTGGTCTTATAATTTTCTGATGCCTAGGGTAGTCTAAATTAAGCTCTTTTCATCCTATCTTCCAAAATTCATAGAAATTTTATTTTAAGGTTTTCCGCCACCAACCTCACTGATACTGGGTTTTCTAAAAGTATTTTATCCAATGGTGAAGTTCCCACAAATTTCTAAAGTCATCTGGTCAGTTCTTGACCTAAGGGCATTTTGGTAATTTTACCCCTCATCCTAAGGGCATAATTGTCATTTTCTAAAAATGTTTAGGGAAACTCTGTAATTGTCACTCTAAGGGTGTCTTTAGTTATTTCTAACCCATCTGAGAATATTTATAACATTTCTTCCTTAAATGTCTTACCGGACTTCCTAGGGCACTTTGGTCATTAATAAAATATCCAAGGGTATTTTGATCATTTAGTGCCTCAGGGACCTGACTGTCATTCCTGAAATTGTCCAAGGATATTTTGGTAATTTCTCCTAGGGATACATTGGTCATTTCCAGAATTGTTCAAGACAAAATTGTCATTTTCACCCTAGGGATATAAACGTCATTTCTGAAATTGTTCAGGGGTGTTCTTGTCATTTTGCCCTAAATTTTCTACTGCCTTTCATTAACATTTTACTCTCAGTAATTGTCTGTAATTCCCTAAATTTTGGGGTGTTACAACTGTGCTAAGAAAGAGGCAGCAGAAAATAATTCTTTCTTTTCTTACCTTTGTGCCTGGAGGTTCCTAGTCCTTGAATTCTAGGAAATTCTATGTTTTGTGTTTTGTGTTCTTAACATCTTGGTGCTTTCATCGAGCTCCATCCATGGCTGACTCCACTCGCTCTAAAACGAACCTTGACCGCTTGGAAGAGGCCATTGCCAAACTCACCACCAATTAGCTACACCTGACACCACCCAAAACACTATGTCCCACAAACTTGATGAACTTTTATAGAAACTAGTTCACCTTGACACAAACCCAGTTCCTACACCACACTCACCCAATCATTCGACCACCGGCCCAACCCCACAGTCTTCATCTTCATCTCATCACCAGATGAAATTAGACGCTCCCCATTTTGATGGTTCAGACCCTTCTGGCTGGATCTTTAAAATTACCCCATTTTTGGAATACCATTCCACTCCTGATCATGAACGTCTTACCACTGCTTCCTTTTACATGGAAGGACCAGCTTTGGCTTGGTTTCAGTGGATGACCCACAGTGGTCAGATTTCATCTTGGCTCTGTTTTTTTACAGAGGCCCGTTCTGCGTCGTCCCAATATGAAGATCCTAAAGGGACTCTATTTAAACTGACCCAGCGTGGTTTTGTTGGCGACTATCTCTACGAGTTCGAGTCTCTTGCAAATCGTATCATTGGCTTACCTCCTCCTTTTCTCTTGAGTTGTTTCATCTTCGATTTAAAACCCGAGATACGACGAGAAGTTCAGGTGTTACGACCCCTATCCATGGTTTAGTCCGCGACGCTAGCTCGTTTACAGGAGGAAAAGTTCCATGACTCCTGCAAATTTTTTCTCGGCAAACCACCTTTTCAGGAACTGGTCCCTTCCCACTTAGCAAATCCAAGTTTATATCCCCATTGTTACCTCCTCTAGCAAAACCACCCCTAGTTTCCTTTAAACGTCAATCACCGGAAGAAATAGCAACACACATAGAGGAGACAAAGGAGACACAAATCCCAAGAGAATAGGAGTCAAAAAAGTTGTGTCATTTGGTACTACAACCAGTGAAAAAAAGTGTTTCAGGTATTCCCTCATTCATTTCTTTTTCCCTTTTTTCTTCTTTCTTCTCCCCTTTCTCGTTGTTGTTGTTACATTTCTAAAATAAAATAATCTGCTGTGATTACATACATTGAAAAAGAAATTATTTTGAGTTTTAGCACAAATTCAATTATAGATGATTTTAACAATATGAAAATACATAGAGTAAGAGTCAAGTGAAGTGATCTTAATTTCTGTAATAGATTTTTTTAAATTTTTTTGTATATTAGGTTTATATTATCTTTGAAGTACTTTTATTTATAATTTAATAATTTTTATGTTCATCCTCTCTCAATAAAATTTCTGCATCCGCTAATGCTCTCTTTCATAACTATTAAGTTCAAACCATGCCTCCATGATGATCCGTTCGCACGCCTGCATTGGCCCTATCTATTACTTTTATTAAAACAATGTTCCTTTAGAACGCATGTTCCCATCTCATAAAAAACTTTCCCTTCAAAGCTTCTTTTTCTTTCTAGTTTTTTTCTTTGTTATTGTTATTATTTTCATTATTATTATGATTATTTTGTGATTGTGCGCCAGCATTGGCTCTATCTATTACTTTTATTAAACCATTGTTCCTTTACAGCGCATGTTCCCATCTCATAAAAAACCTTCCCTTCAAAACTTCCTTTTCTTTTTAGTTTCTCTTTTTTATTGTTATTATTGTCGTTACTATTATTATTATTATTATTTACATTGAGATTATTTTTATTATTATTAATTTATCAAACATATTTTTTATAAAAAAAATAGTTTTATATTACTTATTGAATAATATAGTTAATTAATTAATTTTAATTTTAATTATAGTTTAGAAACTATAAATATAACAAAATTACTATACTTTTTAGAGTATAATTATAAAATAATGGAATGCTTTTATTATTTCACATTTGAAAATTACAAAAATATTTAAATTTAATATAAATTAAATTATTATTAAATTTTTAAACATCAATTTCTCATACCATTTTGTAAAGATTTAAAATAAACTAAGAAATAATTGTGAGAATATAATCATATATATATATATATATATATATATATTATCTTGTTTGAATATTCCTATTCTTTTTGCGTTTTCAAAAAATTTAAACAGTTAACTTTGTTTTTTAAGATATATTTAATCTTTTATGAGACTTTACATTTTTTTATTGTAATGAGTTGAGTTTATGTTATAAATCATTGTATTTTTATGACTTATTTAATTTAATTTCATTTAAAATTAGTTTTAAATTTAAAATTAGACAAAAAAATATCTACAAATATATTGTTTTAAAGAGTGGACAAGGATCGAGACGTGGCAAATGTACCTGATGGATACAAAATTTTATCTCCCAATAGAGACTAGGGAGAGGGACGGGAGTGGAAATGGGAACAATATTGACAAATGACTTAGGCATCCTTGCCTTGCCTTGTTGTCATATGCCTATTTACAATCATCGCTTATATATTTTTAGTTTCAAATAACTACATATTTGAATAAGATTAAAGTACCTATTAGCTAGTGTTTTAGTAATTTTATACATATTGCTTTATTAGATCAATTGATCACATAGCATTATATCATTATATATAAAACAGTTTACCATTTATGCCTTTTTGTTGTTACTTGTAATATACTAAATTTGAACTTCATTTATACCTACTCTTATTTTCTACATGGTATCATCGTTTTTTATGTATAAATTTGCATTGTATTTGCTTCTACCCAAAAGTTTTCACTTTATTGTTATGTTCTTACTAACCAAAAAAATATATTGTTTAGACTTCTCTAAAAGATATACTCACTGCATAAAAATTGATTACTTTAAACATTAAATCCTTTGTACTGTCCAGAATATGAAAAATACATGTGACCATTTATACGGGACCCCCATGAAAACAAAGAGAACACCCACAAAATAACTAAGAGGGGGTGAATTGGTTAAAATAGAGTCTTTAAAATTTCTTTTAAAATAAGCAGCAGATTTAGGATCTTTATCACAATAAGAATGCTTTAATCAATCAAACCACTCAGTTCAATAATACAAATACTAAAAACTTCACTTGTTGAGTAATAAAAGATTTTACCAAAAGAATCACAGATTAAGATAGCTAGAAGAGATTAAAAGAAAGTAATCAACACAAGAACTTATACTGATTCACCTCTCAACAAGAGAAACTACATCCAGTTTTTTCTAACCAACACTAGGTTAGAGTTCCACTAAATCAAACTCTATTCTTTACAAGCTTTTACAACTGATCACCTTTATCAAACCTAAATAAAGAATTAGAAATCTAAACCCTATAAACTTCTAATGACCAAGAACTAGAGAACACTATTATGTTCTTCCCTCTAGAGAACCCTACTCTAGAAAAACCTTTAAAGAACCTCTTTGATCTAAGAACTTACAAGAAATAAAAGTAAACAATCAAATCACTACAAGAGTTTAAGAGAGATACAACCTCATGATCCTCATAAGATAAATAAATGAATTTTACCAAACAAACTCAGGTTGAATGTAAGCAATTCTTGGAATCAGCTCTCTTTGAAAAACTCTTGACAAATCTTGTTCAAACCAACATGATCAATGATGCATGAGTTCTGGGTTTTGAAACAAGATCAATGTAACTCAGAATCTCTTTTCTCAGACTGTGAGAGCTTTTATAAGTAATGGGTATTCCGCAAAATCAAGTTTTGTCCAAAACAAAAGACCCAACAACTTTTTATAGAAAAGTATTTGTAAATGAATGTAATCGATTAAATCGCCAAAGTAATCGATTAATTTAACTTATGTAATCGATTAAACTACCATATAATCGATTAAAGTGTTCTTAGCACAATCTGGAAAAGTTTTACGAACAATGTAATTGATTAAAACGAGCTGTAATCGATTAAACCAGTCAAGTTCAGTTTTGAAATAAGCCTATGTAATCGATTAGGATTGAGTGGTAATCGATTAAGACAGTCATGCATATTTAGAAATGAACTTGTGTAATCGATTATAGTAGAGTGATAATCGATTACGACAGATTGTTATGATTTTCATTTTGTGCTATGTAATCGATTACGATTAGCTTGTAATCGATTAAAGTATTCATCATGACTTTTAATGGATTACGTAAGCTGGTAATCGATTAAAGCAGTGCACATTTTGATTTTCCAAAACCTAAGCCATAAGAAATTTGCTTCTTTATGCAAACATTAAAACCTTTATGCTTTTATCAAATCATGTATGCATGCAATGATCATGTTTATGCAATGCAAGGGATCATAAGATGATGCTTTTAAACAACTTAACAAATTACATATGCCTTTAATTGAATGGCATGTAAAAAACTGAAACTTCAAAGAGCTTCCATATACGAGTCAACCCTCCACGTCATCCCTGCTACAGGAGTCCGGAGACACTTCCCTTAGCAATCGGGCTGTTACTCTCAACAGGTTATCTCTAAGCTTATTTATTCAAATATTATTGTTAATTTTGCAACCACATTTCAAATAATAGGTACCTAATTATGTACAAGTTACAAATTATCTACAAGGTACGAATTATCTACAATATGAAATTATCTATTAGCCTTATATATAGGTTAATTATCTACAAAGACCAGAGGCCCATGCTCCACTCTATAAATACAGGTTTCATCCACCCTTTCTAAACATCTCATTCATAGTGAACGCACCTGAACACATTCACTCTCATACTCATTCACGTATACTTGAGCATTCATATAATCAAATATATGCTTTTCTCTTTATACAATTGATGTATTTACTTGAGCAACAGGGTTATTTCCTTTGTTTTGCAGGTCCCCTCTCTTAACAAGGCCGACCATCGTCCAATGTGCAGAATCCGAAATCCACTTGGACCACATCCATCCTTACGTGTTGTATTTCCATATTTTGGTAAGAACATTTGGCGCCCACCGTGGGGGCGCTGTAAAACTTACCCTGCAACCTTGCTTTCTCCATCAATCTACCAAATCACATTAACACTTCCAACCTTCCCCAGACAACCATGACTAACGCAGACACTATTCAGTAACTTCAAAACCGCATTGCGGAGATGGAACAACGCCATGAAGAAGAGATCCGAAGGCTGAAGGCTGATCACAATCAGCTGGAAGCTAGAATGAGACGTCCCCAAGGTGATGAGAACTCGCCTCTCACAAGGAACGAGTATAATCAAGGGGAATCACACCCACGACACGCTAGCAACCCTCAAGGCGATCCCAATTTATCACATATATACCGTCCAAGAGGACGGACAACACGTCAACATCCCTTTGTCGATCACATCATGGAGGTCGATTTACCCTCAGGTTAGAAATCTCTCCACCTAGATCGGTATGACAACACCATTGATCCTGATGAGCACCTAGGTGCATTCCTCACTCAGGCTAATCTATACAACAATGACGATGCAATACTGTGTCAGATGTTTCCTACATCTCGTAAGAAAGCAGCCTTGACAAGGTACGGTGGACTTCCTCTGAGGTCTATCAATAATTTTGACATCTTTGTCGAAAGATTTAGTACACAGTATCCAACCAGCCGATCTCATAGACTAACCTTTGCTGCACTAGACAGTCCGCGATAGGCAGATGATGAACCTCTTCGGAGATTCATGGACCGATTTAGACGAATAGCCATTCAAATCCGGAACCTCAATCCCAAAGTTACTCTACATTCTATGATGTTAACCTTGTCTCCAGGCAAGTTTGTGGACAATTTATGCAAGAAACCACCTTCTAGCATGGATGAACTACACAAATGAGCCAAGGGCTATATTCAGATAGAAGAAATTTCCAAGTTCCAGAATGAGGTCAGACAAGTCGGACAGAAGCGCGACAAGCAAGAAAGAGCAACCAAGACCGACCCACACATGTTGGACAAAAAAAATAAGCCAGACAAGTGCCAACCTCTTCCAAAAGGACCCAGGTATGAGCGCTACACTCTCCTGACGATCAATCGGGCCAAGTACTGCAGATATCATCGCAGTAGTGGCCATAACACTGAAAATGTTAGGGCCTGGAAGACAAAATCAAGGAGCTTATACAGGTAGGATACTTATCCCGATTTGTAAAAAGACAAGATAACCACCCTACAAGAACCAGACCTAGAGGATACCGAGAAGACCAACCTAGAAACCAAGAAGCTGATAGGAGAAAAGACAAAACAGAAGATAAAGGAAGACAAGGAAATACCATCCTAGACATTGAGACTCAACCTCCACAAGAATGGTGAATGAACCCGCCCAGCAAATTCGAGGTGTGATCAACACCATTGCGGACGGATTCTCCTATGGGGGATCGTCTAGCCAATCCCGAAAATGAAACCTTCATGCTATTCGGGGCATCAACATCAACCGTGTCAATGTTCCATCACCAAGGAGCCTTCCTCCTATCACATTCACAGATAGAGAGTTCAAGGGCATCAACCTTGTTAACCAAGATGAGCCCATGGTGATCTCTATCGCAATCACCAATTTTATGGTATCAATCATTGATTAAGGAAGTTCCGTAGAAATCCTGTATTGGAAGACTTTTCAAAGGCTCGAAGTTTCACTGGACACAGTTCACGCTCACCCTAGACCCTTCCTTGGCTTTGTAAGGGAAAGGGTAGAAACTAGAGGTTACGTGGACCTCATGACCATTTTTAGTCAAGGCTCACTCTCGAGGAATTTCACTATCAGGTATCTAATCATCGATGTTGGCACTTCTTATTTTGCTTTAATTGGCAGAAAAATATTGAATGAGCTCAAAGCTATCGTATCCACACCTCACTTGAAGATGAAGTTCCCTACTATAACGGGAGAACTAGTTATTGTCAAGGAAGACCAGAGACAAGCCTGACAATGCTATGTAGAAAGTCTCAAAGTATCACCATACCCTTCCACCAGGGAGCCTGGCAGATACCACCCCACATCAGGGGGTATTAGCTAAGTCATGAGCGTAGACAAAGGGTCTATCCTTCACACCTTAACTATCTACACAGCTCACCAGGATGACACATTTGACATAGATCCACACGATGACACCATCGATAGAGGTCCAAAGCCTGTTGAAGAACTCATCAAGCTGCAACTCGAACCCAAACTCGGGCAATGCACACAACTCAACAAAGACCTCACCAATCATGAGCATAGACAACTAGTCGACGTCCTCCGCAAAAATGCGAATCTATTCACCTGGCAACTATCTGATGTGCAGGCGTTAATCCTAGCATTTTATGCCACAAGCTAGCAATATGCTCTCAGGCCAGGCCAATAGCACAAAAAAAGAGGAAGATGGGGGATGAAAGGCGTAAGGTAGTCAGAGAAGAAGTTGATAAGTTACTGCAAGCCAACTTTATCGAGGAACTCAGGTACTCCACCTGGCTCGCCAATTTCGTGATGGTCAAAAAGGCCAATGGCTAGTGGCACATATGCACTGACTTCATAGACCTGAACAAGGCGTGTCCCAAAGACGCGTACCCACTGCCCAATATTGACAGGCTGGTCGATGGTGCGTCAGGGTTCCAAATACTAAGTTTCCTGGATGTATATTTGTTAACACTTTGGCAAGCGTACCAATTTCTCCAAGTAATAAAGAAACGATAAGACTGAATGTCGATTCCATGGGGACTTTGCTTGTACTCAGAATGAATATACGTTTGTTTCTAAGTAATTAATGAATCAATTTAGTTTGTAGAGTAAATGACATATTACCAAATTTGATGTAATTACAATTAAAAAGAGTAATAAATACATAGAAAGAGACACAAACACTCAGAATGATGTGGTGATGGTTGAAATACAATGTGACAAATGTTGGGCGCTCAACTAACCGAAACTAACTTTGATGTAATATTAAAGGTTTTTGCTATTCAACGTTAGTTCCGCTCACTTTTATCTACTAAGTTATTCTAACCTTGATTCCTCAAGTGTAGGACTCTAAATCACTTAATTTCACTCTTAATCCCTCAAGAGTTACATTAACCGATTTGCATTAATAATAAAGATGATAACCTAGGCTAAGCAAAACCACTCTATCACTAGATATGATATTGTTTAGAAGTGTTTAGAATAAGGAACAAGTGATGGAAAGGTAGCTCCCATGGTGTGGAAGGATGTCTCCTTCGTGACCAAGCTGAGCTTCCCTTTCTCCAAGAGTTGTGTCATATATAGATAAAAGATAGATCTCTTTTCCCTCCTTTTTGCCTTAAAACTCTGCCCAGTATCATGGTTGCGCGTTGAGCATGAAATGACGCATTGAGCGCGCCTTCAATGTCCAGCTGGATAAGTGACTACGCGCTAAGCAAGCTGGTCGTGCTGAGTGGACCTTAGTGCTGGGCAAGTCTGCCGCGCTGAACGAGCAACTCCAGACCTTGAATCCACCTTCCATGCCCTTGCAATGAATTTCTTAAAAAAATACAACCAACACCTCATAAATCAACTAATTTTAGCATCTACTGGATAAAAGCTCAAAAGAAGCTAATTCCTATGATTTAATAGCAAAAAGAAGTATTAAAAGAGGAAATATGAGATAATTGCTAAGTAAGTTACATGTAACTTCACGTATGCTTAGCAATTATCAATATTCTGAGTATAACCAGATCAAGATGCACGTCCCAGATGAGGAGAAAACGACATTCATCACTGAATATGCCAACTATTGTTACAGGGTCATCATGCCCTTCGGCCTAAAAAATGCAAGTGCCACATACCAGCGACTAATGGACCGAGTCTTCAAAAAGAAGATTGGACGTAATGTCGAGGTATATGTTGACGACATGGTCATCAAATCCCAGAGTGTAGCCCAACATGTGACAAACTTAGAAGAAGTTTTTGAAGAAATCCGAAAGTATGACATGCGTCTCAACCCAAAGAACTGTACATTTGGGGTAGGTAGCGGTAAATTCTTCGATTTCATGATTACACACCGTGGAATTGAAGCCAACCTTGACAAGTGTGCAACCATACTGAAGATGCACAACCCAACTAATGTCACTGAAGTTCAAAAACTAAATGGCAGACTAGCGGCCTTGTCCAGATTCCTCCCAAAGCTAGCCAAAAAGGCAAAGCCCTTTTACAAGTTGCTTATATTAGAAAGATTGAGCCCTTCCTCTAGGATGGGACCTGTGAGAAAGCTTTTGAAGCATTTAAGAAAACCGTTGCTACACCGCCCATCTTGAGCCAACCTAGACTAGGGGCACCACTACTCCTTTATATCTTTGTAGCGGACGAGGCTATCAACTCGGCCCTTGTTCGAGAAGAAGGGAAATATCAACTCTCCATTTACTTTACCAGCCGCATTCTGCATGATAGAAAAGATAGCAGTGGCACTCATCACTTCTGTTAGATGCCTTCGGCCTTACTTTCAAAGTCATCAGGTGATAGTTAAAACAAATTATCCCATCGGCAATCACCAACCACAAAAATGATTAGTTTCTGACCCAAGAAATTAGAAAACACCCATAATCTCTAACACATGATAATCAATATATATATATACATATATATATATAAGCACATAGATGTATGGGGCCATGGCCTTAGCCCCCTCCCCCATGACTTCATATATGATATATACATTTATCAAGCAATTCTAATGAGATAATGGAAGGCAGGAATGGTGTATATTTAATCCGTTTAGGAGTTGATAACTTGCACTATACATTTGGGCTATGAGGGCCAAGGCTAAATTAGTAACTTCAATTGTAGTGAGAAATTGAGTATTTGACATACAAGTTTAGTAGAAGGCGTTTGAAAAGTAAAAATAACAATAAATATAGTTACTTAATTAGCAATTATTGTGCAAAGAATACAATACATTCTAATGCTTACATCAGGATGCACCTATAAGTAATTAAAAGTAAAAATAAAAACTAATAAGAGTTAGATCTCATTTTGATCTCTAAAATACTTTTTTAAAAGATTTATCTATCAATTTAATCTCTTGTGAATAATTGATTAAGTCCGTAAAGCTTACTTATCTTTCAATTTTTTTTATCTCCTGATTAATTTAAAATTAACATTATTAACTTCTAATTTTACTCATCAACTTATACAATTATCCATACAAGCGACTAAAAAATCTAGTGCATCGTATGAATTGATATCTTATGACTTCTAGAATTTTTTATCAATTGAAAATTGAAATAGATTTTTTTTCTTTATTTTTATTGTTTAAAATAAAAAAATCATTTTAATATTATGTGTAAGACCAGTAAATAATTTTTAGAAGTCATCATTTATTAAATAATTATATTTTAGAAGATAAATATTTAAATAATTATAGAGAAGGAAAAACACTACTACAAAATGGGTATTTTAAGACGCCCATTCTAAGTCGGTGTTACCAAAACTTTCTTTGAATGGTAGGCGGTGGCAATTTTGTAAATAAATCAAAATTTTCGAAGATGGTTATGCAACAACCATCTTAGAATGTTTAAAATCACGTCATTCGATTACGGAAACTGTCTTTGTTGAGTTGTATCCTGATAACCTTCTTTGAATTTAAAGGTCATTTTTAAATCCCTAAAATTACTTTTTCATGCGTTTCCCTCTTAGACACACAGCTTCGCGACCTTCCTTAACCTAGCCACGTGCATGCTCCGTCAGCCGTTGTGGTTGGTTCCCTTCGTGACTCTGTCGTGGTCTCCGTCAATCGGTAGTGGTCGTCGCTTCTCTTTCTACAAGGTTCTCCTGAAGTCTTCGTCTTTCGCAAAACCAGGTTTGAAATCAGAAATCTTCTTTTGGTTTAGGGGTTTGACATTTCGAGGGTTGGGGTTTTTGTTTTATTTGTGTTTTTCATTTCGTATTTATGGGTTCAACAGCATTTTGTGTTTATGACTAAACAACATTTGTGTTTTTCATTTCCAGGGTTGAGAATATTTGTGTACCAACAGAGTTTTCTCTTATTTTTGTTTAATTTTTTCATGCTTTTAAATTGTGGTAGTGTTTGCAATTGTTGTTTATTCGCGATTCTTGATATTGTGGAAAATGCGGCTGAGGCAGTCACAGTTTTGTGGTTGCGATGCGGGCACAGTGAGTAAAAAAAAACCTTGATCGTAATTGAATAACTGAAGAAACTTTTAACTTGAACTTTCTTTGTTGTAATTGTACCCTTGATCTCCTAGGTGTTGGGGACTTTCATCACTGAATGGAATGAGCGTAAGGCTGTTTGTGATAAACTGCTTTCAACAAAGGAGCCTGCTTAAATGTATGCAAAACATTTGGTAGAGCTTGCTGCTAATTTAGGCTTTGGCAGCTGTGATCGAGAAAAATGAACATTGAAAGGGAATTAGTTTTTATAACTATTATCGATAACTCAATTAAGTTTTGAGAAGTTCGTTTTCATAGAAAATAATTCTTTATGGGCAAAAGTTATAATTTTTTAAGTAATAGTGATTTAATTCATTCAATATGGTGACTCATAAATCTAATTTACACACTGCCATGTTTTATACTTACATAGAAGGACACAATGCTTTTAATTTAACAGGTTCAATTCTTACTTGATTTTAAATACTATGGATAAATCAACTTTTAGTGTAGCTTATTATCGTGGAGCCATGTGATTTTAAATCTAATTACTGTGGAGCCATGCATAAACCAACTCAAAGTTTTATTGCAGCTTAATCTAATTACATTAGTGATTTTAAATACTGGCATGTTTAATACTTACATAGAAGGACACAATGCTTTAATCTACCATTTCTTTGATGAAAGGAAAACTTATCTTACAATGTTACATGTTGTTGCAGCTTATTATCGTGGAGCCATGGGTATCTTGCTGGTTTATGATGTTACTGATGAAGCATCTTTCAATAGTAATCTCTTTTCCTTGATTTTGTTGGAAGTTTAAAGATATTTCAGTGAATGACATTCTTTTGATGTATTTTTATGCACTAATTGTCTGAGAAATTGTAGACTTCATTTCAGCTTTAGCTGAGCTAATAAATTGTATTTCCTTCATATTTTTCCCATTTCTTATTTTCCCCATTCTTCTCTGATTTACATTTAACTGGTAGCCAAAACAATCTGTCTCTATGGTTAAGTTTACTTCATCTGTTCTGTCCATCTTTTGATTTTCAAAGTAGCTTGGTTTATGCTATCCAAATACTAGGAATTGGATTTGCAATATTGAACAACATGCTTCTGACAATGTAAACAAGATACTTGTTGGCAACAAGGCTGATATGGATGAAAGTAAAAGGGTGTGTAGATTTTGGGGTACTTTGCAATTTACATTTTACATCTTAGTTGGCTAGGGTTGGAAATTAGTTGATTAAGAAGATATTGCAATATTGGCTCCATGCTCCTCAAGCCACATTTGTTTACAGACATCAAATTAAGCTGTCTCTTTGTCTGCATTGATACAAACAAAAGATTTTCCTTTTTCTTCTCTAGGTTGTACCTACCTCCAAAAGGCAAGCACTTGCTGATGAGCTAAATACCTTTCTTGTTGTTGGATAGAGTGTACTTTGTTTGGACCATATGTAGATGAGCTAAATACCTTTCTTGCTGTCGGAGAAGCACATAGCACTTACATTGTTAAAATTAATAATGTCAATTGAAGTTGATAATAATGTCAATTGAAGCACATAGCACATAGCAGACTAAACTAGAAATGGTTCAGATAGAATGAGTTTGAGTCATGATTATTTTTCCCAACTTCTTATTATGATGATAATAATAATTATTAGTGGTCACTTTCTTATAATTATTGCAATTGGGTTTCTTTGATATGGATTTTGATCTCATTTCAGAAAACATTGTGTTTAGTCTATTAGAAGTTGTGGCTCTTTAATATTTTTCTAGACTTTTGGGCTAGATTATGTGATTCATCATTTTTTCTTTTAGCTGTTAGATATTTTTCTAGACTTTTGTATGTATTTTTGTTGCTTTATTTTCCAGTGTGGCTCAAAAAAATGATGAAGAGTGCTTGAGAAAAAACAGAGCTATTCTCTTCTTAAATACATCTTTTTGAAGTTATGAGAAATGAGAAATAACCTATTGACTACAAGCAAACAAGCTATTCTCTTCTTTGTGCAATTGATATTTCCTCCCCTTTGTTCGAATTGAGGAAGCTGAAGCAAAGGAATCAAGAAGCTTGAAGCATATGAATTTTGATGTTTTACATGCCAATCAATTTGATGGCATATGTAATTTTTGTTAAGCTTGGTTCATTTGTTAAAGCTTTATAATCCTCACTAGCTTTTGATGATTCATGCATTCATACATTCATTTGATTAGATTTAATCATATGGTAATAAGAAAATTGATAGTAATTCATAAAGGCATCTAGAATCTTATAAAACAGTTTCTCACTGCTTTAATCGATTACATAGGTGATATAATCGATTACTGCATGTGTGTGTTTTCTGTATAATGCCTTCTGAACATTTTAATCGATTATCACTGGTTCATAATCGATTAAATAAGCTTAACACAGAATTAGAAAGTTTCTGTGATAATCGATTATCTTGAGAAATAATCGATTACATAAGCTTCTGCATAAATTTACATAGCATGTTCATCTGGTTTAATCGATTACCAGATGTTTGTAATCGATTAAATGTGCATTGATAAGTTTTAGACATGGTCTGTGATAATCGATTAAATGGAAACTTAACCGATTACATGTGTGCATTAGAAAACTGAGTTCATCTGGAATAATCGATTACAAGATGACTTAATCGATTATTTTGTTGTGACAAATTTCCAGATTCCTGATGAACACTTTAATCGATTATCTAGTTAAAATAATCGATTACATTGAAGAATTAATCGATTACAGTTAGTTATATCTATTTTTTTATAAATAGAACAGCCTGGTCTGTGTTATTCATTAAGTGAAAAACAGAGATACTCGTGCAAGCCATGTGATAGACACCTTCTAAAGCTCTCAAGAGTACTTAAGGCTGAGTTTAGTGAGAAAATCAAATATGATGAGTATCATGGAGAGTTACTTGTGTTTTTAGTCATAATTTTCAAGAATTGATGAATTGTTCAAGCTAGTGGTTAAAGAAAGCATCAAGAAAGAGTACTATTCATCTGTTGCATATATTCTCAGATTCTTTGAATCATTCATATCATTGAATTAGCTGAGGATTATGAGGGATATCTTTCTTGAACCTTAAGCTTGATTTTTGATTGATATTTGCTTTGTTATTGTGTTGTGTTTTCCATATAACATTTGTATTCTTTAAAGCTTTTTCTAGAAAGGTTTTCTAGAGGGAAGAACAGAGAGGGGATCTCTGGTTCTTGGTCTTTTGAAAAGTCTATAGGGTATAGATTTTGAATTTTACCTAGGGTGGGTAAGAGAGATCAGCTGTGAGCTTGTAAAGAACAAATATTTATTATAGTGGAACTCTGACCAAGATTTGGCTAGAAGAAAACTGGATGTAGCCGCCAAGGTTGAGAGGTAAACCAGTATAAATCTTATGTGTTTTAAGATTTTAGTTTGTATTTCATTATATTCTTGAAGTATAGAATTTGTTCATTATACAAACTTGGTTATTTTACAAGAGTGATTTCATTGGTGAAGAAAATTATTTTTCTAATTGGTTTTTGTACAGTCCAAAATAGTAAAATGACACGTGGCCACCTCATAAATGTCAATGTACACCTGGCTACCCTCCATGTCAGCATTGCCTCATTAATAGGCGATTATTCAGCCTCCAGGTGCCAGCCCGGACACAATGTCTGGGTTCCTTGTCAACACCGCTACAGGAGCATGGACGTCGACCCTCTACAGAAGCGCGAACATTAGTAATATTCTCTTTCCTCGTTAATTGCCTATCTATATGCAAGGATATTCAAATAGGTGTAACTACCTTATCTTATCATATCTCAACAAGTTATCTACTAATTGTTACTTATCTACAAGTAACAATATATCAATAAGGTACACATATCTCTTATTCAAATTAAGATAACTGCCTGCTATTATCTGTTGTTACTATTATCTTCTCAACAGGCTATCTATAAGCAATGGCCCAAGGCCCAGTCCACGCTATAAATACAACCCTCCAAGTTCTCCCTACGGACTCCACACTCCATCCACACTTAACACACATTCACCATACTAATTCAGTATTCACACACAATACCTCTCTTTCTCATATAGACTTTAATGCATTACTCAAGTCTCTCACTCTCTATACTTTAGGCTGAGTCTTCACACTTGGTCATCCTTACAAATTTAATGTACTTACTTGAGCGTCAGAGTGTTTTTCCTTTGTTTTGCAGGTCCCTGATAGAGTGCTTGCAGTCGAATATTTTTCTATCCTTCTTAGCTTATTTGACCTCTCTTGGACCTTTATTTTCCTATTCTAATTCAGTTTTTGGCCTAGGCAAGTAAGTGGGCTTAATTGCTAATTGTTGTGTATTTTCGGATTTTTGCTCACTTGACGTATCTGACTTGTGCAGGGCTTATAGGGTGCTACTGATCTCCGAATGAAGCGTTCTAGGAGTCCCTGGAAAGATAATGAAAATATCTACAAGCTTGCTAGAAATAGTCCGAGGCCAATTCTGTCATTTAGAGGGTCATTTTAAGCTTGGAAGTTAGTGCCTCTGCACTTGTAATTTTGGGCTGCGAATTTGACTTTCATGGTTGTAAATAGCAAATAATTAGATTGTTGGGTTTGTTTGTGGCCCATTTTATTTTCAGAACTTAGTCACTAATATATTAATGACTTTAGTGAAAACTTGGACAGCACACTTACAATTCAATAAATAAGTTTTATATTTCTTTTCTTTAGTTTTTAGGATCAAAAGTTTGTTCTTCATTTCTCTCAAGTGTTCTTCATTGTTCTTCATCTTCTTCATTTCCATTTTTCTATTCTTCCATTTTCTTGCACTCAATTCATGGGGCTTTCCTTGGTGATCATCATGGAAGGCTAAATCACTAATCAATCCAAGGATCTAACTCAAGCAAGAGAAGAATTGGAGTTTTGGTTCGGTATTTCGATTTCTACTTGAATATTCACCTTCTTCTTCAATTTCTATTATGTTTTCATGATTATGAATGCATTTGAGATTGAAAGTGAATTAGGATTATGGATTCATGTCTTAATTTCAAATGATAATCACAAGATTAATTGAATGATATTTCAGTTAGGGTTGTGGTTTCAATCAATTTAGGAGTAGAATCGATTGAACTGTTCTATTGAGATTGAATGAATGTTCATGTTAGAATCAACTTATGAGAATGATAATGATTCAAATAGCTTGGGTTGGTGAATTGGATTGATGCTTTCTAATCTGTTTTACTTTACTCCTTGATAATCTTGTTAATTTTTACATTGTTCCTTAATTTTAGTTTGTGTTCTTGCATGTTTTACTTTATGCATACCAACTGTTTGACAAATTCCCCCCTTATAATTATCAATTATTTGAAGCTAGAACCATATTGATCGTGTCTCTGAGTCGACCTAGGTTAGCTCTGTGCTACAGAATTAGCTTAGCAAAATTGTTTTTGATGCGTCTCGACAAAGAAATATCAGTCCCTCCTCTAAGCAAAGCCTACCCTTACTCCGGCGCCACAGAATTTGGAGTCCACCAAGGCCACATCAAGCCCACACGTGGAATTTCCAGATTTTGGTAAGAACATTTGGCGCCCACCGTGGGGCCCAGGTAAAACTTACCCTGCGGCCTCGCATCCCAAAAAATCACCAGAATTTGTCCATGGTCAGTACACGCTCCAGCGTTAGACGCGACACTCCTGTCGAAGCGTCTAACCCTCCACAAACTACCATGACGAATGCCGACACCATACTGCAACTCCAGAACTACATAGCGGAGATGGAACGCAAACACCAGGAAGAAATTCAAGTATTGAAAGATGATCGTGATGAGGCCCGAGCGAGACATCCTCGGGAAGATGAACGTACTCATACTACCAGAGAAGAACAGACACAAGGGGAGTCACATCCTCAACAGCCCTCGCAACCTCGACAAACTATCAACCCTCCAGGTGTTCACAGTTTAATGAAGGGATATCGAAGGGAAAGACACAACACTCGCCGTAATCCGCTTGTCGATCGTATCATGAAAGTCAACATCCCTTTCGGTTGGAAACCTCTGCACTTAGAGAGGTATGACGGAACCACCAATCCGGACGAACATCTCAATGCCTTCTTTTCACAAGCAAATCTCTACACCAACAATGACACCATATTATGTCGCGTATTCCCTACATCTTTAAAGGGGACTGCACTAACATCGTATGGTGATCTCCCCGAACAATCTATCGACAACTTCGACACCCTTGTCGAAAAGTTCAGTGCCCAGTATGCCACCAGCCGAACTCACAAGTTGACATCTGCTGCACTGGCGAGACTGCGACAAGCAGATAATGAACCTCTCAGATCAGAAATCTAAATCCTGAGGTAGCGCTACATTCCATGATGCTAGCCTTACGACCTGGTAAATTTGTGGATAGTCTATGCAAGAAACCTCCTTCTAGCATGGACGAAATATGCGAAAAAGCCAAAGGCTATATTCAAATGGAAGAAATGTCAAAATTCTGCAATGAAGTTCGACAGGTAGGACAAAAGCGCGAGAAACACGAAGCATCTGTCGACCCTCAGAGGAACAATAAAAAGCATAGGCCATATAAGCAACAGCTTATCTCCAAAGGACCCAGATTTGAGAGATACACTCCCCTGACGGTCAATCAAGCTATGATCATGGATGAAGCATTCAATATTGAAGTCCAGGTAACATTACCCGCTCCTTCAAAAATAGGAGAACACCCTAACAAGTATTGCAGGTATCACCGTGGCACCGGTCACAGTACTGAGGATTGTGTCGCCTTAAAAGATAAGATCGAAGAACTTATCCAAGCAAGGCACTTATCAAGGTTTGTAAAAAGACCTGATAATCCCCCTCCAATACATAGACAAGAGGAGCGGCGAGAAGATCGCTTCAGGAACAACAACAGGCACAGAGACGATGCAGAAGACAGAAGGAGACAAAGACCACCGCAACCTAGACGTGAACGTCAACCCCCTCGTCAACAAGGAGAAGATCCCAATCAACACATACGCGATGTAATCCACACCATCGCAAGGGGCTTCTCCTATGGAGGATCGTCCAGTCAATCTCGTAAAAGGCACTTGCACTCCATCAGAGATATTGACATTAATTCCATCAATAATCTGCCAATACAAAGTTTGCCTCCTATAACTTTCATGGACGCTGACTTTGAAGGGATCAACCCCATTCATCAAGATGATCCTATGGTTGTGTCCCTCATCATTGCTAACTTTAAGGTGACAAAGGTGCTCATTGACCAAGGCAGCTCAACTAATGTTTTATACTTGAAGACCTTTCAGAAGCTGGAAATTTTATCATCAGTCATACAACCTTATTCAGAACCTCTTCTAGGTTTTGTAGGAGAGAGAGTCGACACCCTGGGATATGTCGACCTAATGATCACCTTCGGTCAAGGTCTACTATCCAGAAGTTTCACAATCAGGTACAACATTGTAGATGTCGATACATCCTATCTTATCCTGATAAGTAGGAGGACATTAAACGAGTTGGGGGCTATCGTATCTACCCCCCACTTAAAAATGAAATTCCCTACTGTCACGGGAGAAATCGTCACCGTAAAGGCAGACCAGAAGCAAGCCAAACAGTGCTATGTCGAAAGCCTTAAAGTGGCACCATATCCTCCCAACAAACAGCCGGTCAGACATCGTACCACTACGGGGGATACCACCCAGGTAATGAATATTGATAGAAATTTTATTCCATCTACACTGACAGTATTTGTAGCTCGTAATAATCAAGCCTTCGATGTCGATCCACGTGATGGCAATATCGACAAAGGACCAAAACCAATTGAAGAGCTAGTTAAAATGCAACTTGGGCCCAAACCCGGACAATGTACACAGCTTAGCAAAAGGCTCACCAACCACGAGTACAGGCATATAGCTGATGTGCTCCATAAAAACACATTACTATTTGCTTGGCAGCCATCCGACATGCCTGGCATTGACCCTAGTGTCATATGTCACAAGCTAGCAATATGTCCACAGGCCAAGCCCATTGCACAGAAAAAGCGAAACATGGGAGAAGAACGGCGAAAGGCGGTCAAAGAAGAGATTGACAAATTGCTCAAGGCCAACTTCGTTAGGGAAGTCAGATATTCCACATGGCCCTCAAGCTCCTTCAACCATTCAGAATCCGACACCTGTCCAGATTCCAGCAAGTATTCAGTCTTCTGACCCTCCCCAAGCTCCAATATTTGTTCGGGCTCTGGTGTCTGCTCAAGTTTCTACACCTGTTCGGGTTCCAACCTATGTCGCTGCTTCTCCTATCCCTTTTACTGCTATTGCTCCAACTCCTTCTTCCTCAGCTTCGAGTGTTTCGAGATGTATTACATACCTCGAGAGAGTAACACCCGGGCAGACTTGTTGTCCAAGCTAGCCAGCACAAAGAAGACCATACACCTCAAGACAATCATCCAGGAAACGCTCCAAAAACCCACCATTGACACCTCAATGGTGATGGCCGTTGAAATAAAGGAGCCCACTTGGATGACACCTTATATAGACTTTCTCCTAAGTGGACTACTTCCAGCAGATGAAAATGAGGCCCGACGACTGAAGCGGAAAGCTAGCTACTATGTCATCATTGACAATGAGTTATTCAAAAGAGGGTTGACAACACCTCTACTCAAGTGTCTGGACAAATCGCAGGCCGACTACGTCCTGAAAGAACTTCATGAAGGAATATGCGGACTTCATACAGGGGGATGATCTTTAGCCACCAAGGTAGTACGGGCAGGATACTACTGGCCAACACTCAAGATGGACGCTTGCAACTTTGCACGAAGGTGGAAAAGGTGTTAGGAATTTGCGGATATTCCACGGATTCCTCCTGATAACCTTCATACCATCTCTTCTCCTTGACCCTTTGCTATGTGGAGCATGGACATCTTGGGACCGTTTCCTAAAGCTCCCGGGATGGTAAAATTTTTGCTAGTGGCCATTGATTAATTCACTAAGTGGATCGAGGCAAAGCCACTTCGGGAGATAACTGCCAGTGAGGTGGAAAGCTTCACTTGGAAAAATCTTATATGCAGGTACGGTCTACCCTACGCCATCATCACTGACAACAGAATACAGTTTAAAGTACAGACCTATGAAGATTTCCTCACAAGACTAGGTATCAAACACTCGGTCACTTCTGTTGAACACCCCCAGACCAATGGTCAAGCAGAAGCGGCAAATAGGGTCTTAAACCCCTTCGCACTAGACTTGACAAGTCCAAAGGGCTCTGGAGGGAGGAACTACCCAGCATACTCTGGGCATATCACTGTACGCCTCAAAGCACTACAAAGGAAACTCATTTTCGCTTGACATATGGTACTGATGCCATGATCCCCGTCGAGGTAGGAGAACCTTCAACTAGAAGGATGCTTTTTCAGGAACAGTGCAATGAGAACAATATGAAGGTTGAGTTGGAAACCAGGGAAGAACTTCGAGCCATAGCCAGAGTTAAAGAGGAAGCAGCCAAGCTCAGCATGACATGAAGATATAACTCCAAAGTGCAACCCCGAACTTTCCAGCCAGGCGACCTAGTCTAGCGTGTCTGAGGGGAAGCTAGAAAGGATCCCCGTGCAGGCAAGCTTGGACCAAATTGGGAAGGCCAGTTCAGAGTTGTTACCAGCTTGGACAACGGTTCCTACAAATTGCAGGAACTCAGTGGCAAAGACATTCCAAGAACTTGGAATGCCACCCACCTGAAGTTTTATTTCAGCTAGGGAGCTCAAGACCGGATGGCGTACTCTTTTTCCTATTTCAAGTCCTTTTTTCCCACTGGGTTTTTGCTTGAAAAGGTTTTAATGAGGAACATCAGAAGAATAAACAGAGGAAATATATGTATTAAAGACTATATTTATTTTTTACTTATGTCAATATTTCAGGATGTTTGACGATATTATTGCTTGAGTATTCTCCCAGGTCCAGCCTCGACAAAAACCCAAGACCATGTCTTGGTAACTTGACCAGGGTCCGTCCTTGGCAAGTCTCATTAAAATCCAGGGCGGACGCGTTCTGGTACTCTCCAAAGGTTCATAAAATCCTAGGGCTTCCCTAGTTGGACCTCCAGCAAAATCCAAGGTAGTCCCTTGGTCGGACACAGGTTCTTAAAATCCATTAACCCGGTGAACCTCGATAAAACCCGGGGTTAACCCCTGGTACTCTCCAAAGGTTCGTAAAACCCTGGGGCCTCCCTAGGTGAACCTCCAGCAAAATCCAGGGCAGCCCCTTGGTCGGACATACGGTCAGTAATCTCGGTTTCCCGGTTGATCATAAAATTCCAAGGTCCACCCTTGGTCCAGGGTCCACCTCGGTGATCCGACCAAACTACACAGAACCGTCAAGGTTCGTAAGACTAGAGCGTTGGTCGGCATAAAATTCCAAGGTC
>PYAF01006222.1:394668-430815 GCA_007407185.1 Glycine tomentella | reverse complement strand
GCGTTGGTCGGCATAAAATTCCAAGGTCCACCCTTGGTCCGGGGTCCGCCTCGATGATCCAACCAAATTACGCAGAACCGTCAAGGTTCGTAAGACTAGAGCGTTGGTCGGCATAAAATTCCAAGGTCCACCCTTGGTCCGGGGTCCGCCTCGGTGATCCGACCAAACTACGTAGAACCGTCAAGGTTCATAAGACTAGAGCGTTGGTCGGCATAAAATTCCAAGGTCCACCCTTGGTCCAGGGTCTGCCTCGATGATCCAACCAAACTACGAAGAACCATCAAGGTTCGTAAGACTAGAGCGTTGGTCGGCATAAAATTCCAAGGTCCACCCTTGGTCCGAGGTCCACCCCGGTGATACGACCAAACTACGCAGAACCGTCAAGGTTTGTAAGACTAGAGTGTTGGTCGGCCTAAAAATCCTAGGTTTACCTTGGTCCAGGATCCATCCTCGGCATACAGAAAATAATCCTAGCCACCTGGTTGACTATACAAAGTTCCAATGAAGCAACCCTCGAAGGAAGACCCGAGATTCATTCTTGGAAGAAGGTCCGGCTTCTTAGTCGACCTTAAAAATTTCGAGGTTCTCTCTTGGTGGAAGACCCAAGGTCCGCCCTTGGTAGAAGGTCCGTAATCGCATATAATTGATCGACCTCCACTTTCACAGGTTCATAAACCCAAGCTCTGGTAGACCGTCATGGTTCATAAACCCAAGCCTTGGTCGACCTCCACCTTTACAGGTTTATAAAACCCGAGCTAAGGTAGACTGTCAAGGTTCATAAACCCTAAGAGCTTCTGTCAACCTCTAAAAATCCAGGGTGGACGCACCACTGGTATGCTCTCAAGCAAATTCAAGACCGTGTCTTGATGAATCCTGATTAAACCCAGCATGGACAACTCCACTGGTATCAGACTAGACAAATATAAGGTACAACTGTGTTTACCCTCAGCATATGTTATCTTTGTCATATTTCTTCCTTGCAGGAATATATGTTCTCAGGAACATAAAAGATCAAGATATATATACTTGGCATAAAGACCAAGGCCTACCCTGGGTCTCTCAAAAGCCAAGCAAGCTTTCTTAGTATCAGTCTACAATATGGAATCCTAATGCGGAAAACCATACCATTAATCCGCATAGTTATCAACAATCCTTGATAACTCATAACTCTCAAAACTCGAGATTAATTTGCGGTCAACCTTGTTTTCATCAACTTATCTATTAAGGAAAAACAAGGTACTAAATGCTTTATTACGATGATTTCAGTGCTCACGACTTCTACTGATGCAAGAATATGAACCACAAAGAAACATTTTTAGCATACAAGCGTCCAAGTTCATATTCTTGGAACTCTAACTCCTATGGAACCCCGACATACAATACCATAGGATATTTTTGTTTTGCAGGATAATTGTCTAAAAACCACCCTCGACATATCATCATCACTTGGTGCATATGGTGGGAACCTTGACAACAAGTATATCCTCAACAGTATGGATTCAAGAAATAATCTTAAAAGTCCATGGTCAACCCTCAACATTTCTAAAATCTAAGATGCATTCTTAGCACACGCTGGAATTGGGAACCTCGACAAGACTACAAGCATAGTCATTCGTAAACATAGAAAACCGATAACAGTTCAAAGATCAAGCTTTACGTTACAGATACGGGTCATCTTTTGACAGTTCAATAGTTCTCAAACCTCAGCAAATAGTTGGGACATTTTCAATCATAGAATCTCCAGATTGAACAGCACATAGTCAAGCAGGTTATAGGGTTGCCAACACAAGCAAATAGTGGAAGAAATTGTACAAGCAAAGAAGACATAGAAGAATCGAAGCAAATGGAGCATACTTTCACTAATTTGATAAAAGCTTTACAAAAGTTTTCATAACTGAAAAGTAGAAACAACAAAGAAAAGCATGAATAAAAAGCAGCCTAGACGTCAACTGCATCACTGGCTGACTCCTCAGCAGAGCCAATCTCCTCCTCATCAACCAAGACACCATCTTTGACATCTTTAAAAGGGTCAAATCGACTCAAGTCAAGATCCTTGGCAAGCAGGCCAGCCTGACGCACAGCTTTGGAGAAACCTTTTTCATGTTGCTCCACTACTTCGCGTCTCAACACATTCAGCTCCCCATCCAGCTCCTTATTGACAGCCTTTTCAGTAGAAAGTTCGGTTTGAGCTTCCATCAGCTTCTCTCTTTCAGCTGCCAACTCATCCTCAACCTTCTTCAGCTTCTCTCTTTCAGCTGCTAACTCATTCTCAGCCTTCTTCAGCTTTTCTCTCTCGGCTGCCAACTCATCTTTCAACCTAGCCACTTCCTTCGTAGCCTCAGCAATAGCATATTTGCATCGAACAACCAGCTCATCACTGTCAAGCCGAGTTCGCAATAGCTTGGACAAAGCCACACTAATCTTAGCTCAGATAATTGATGGTTAGACCTAACCACCTTAGCTAAAGCTATTGCAGACCTGTACAACCTATTGCGCTCTAATTGCAGGGCACCTCTAACAACACCTTTTAGTTTGTTATGTTCTTGCTCCAAAGACTCATGGTTTCTTGATGCATTTGCCGATGCTCTTCAATAATAGCAAGACTCTTGTGCAGAAGAAGTCCAACAGCATCAAGTGAGCGATGAGTACCTGCAGATTGGATCAAGTTCCTGTCAAAAGAAAAAGATGGCCTTCTCTCAAATTTATGCCCAACGCTCCACAAAGATTCGACATCTCTTGGAGCACTGAAAAATTACAAGGGAGTGGTAGAGCATGTAGGGTGGTGGCATGGCTGATGAAGAAAGTGAGGAAGTGGCAAGAGTAGGAGAAGATGGCCGAGAGGAAGGAGGAGTTGGAGCAACAGCAGTAAAAGGGATAGGAGAAGAAGCAGCGACATAGGTTGGAGCCCAAACAGGTGTAGAAACCTGAGCAGACACCGGAGCCCGGACAAATATTGGAGCTTGGGGAGGGGCAGAAGACTGAACACTTGCTGGAATCTGGACAGGTGTCGGATTCTAAATGGTTGAAGGAGCTTAAGGAGGAGCAGATGAGTGAATATTTGCTGGAATTTGAACAGATGCCGGAGTCTGATTGGTCGAAAGAGCTCGGATAGGAGGAGGAGAAGTAGGCAGAAGCCCAGCAGCCTCCCTCATGGCATGTAAGCTACGAGGGTGATAAGCTGCCCGAGACTTCTTGCACCCAGATGTCCCGGTACCCTCATCTCATTTTCTTTTTGCTCATTCAGACAAAGAGAGGCCAAGGAAAGCAGCAGCAACTTCAGCAAGACTAACTTGGACAGTGGGTCAACCCTCTTCTTCAGTTAAAGGGGGAATGAGGGCATGAACAGTGTCACTACCCGCATCCTTCACCAGGGGCCTCCACTGAAAGTCCCCCATGATAGCTGAAAATAAAAATATAGATGTCAAGGTCTATATGTCCAAGAGCAAAGAAAGAGTAAAAGAAAATTACCATCCAAAGCGACGACAGGATCATCAGATGAGGAAAGTGACAAAATGGCACGAGCATCAAGAGAGACTGGTAATAACTCTATAATTGCTCTATCCAACCTCTCCGTCAAGGTGAAACAATCTTCATCAACAGACCGAAACCTAGTGGGATCAGATTGCCAATAAAAGGGAAAACGAGGGGATCCATCTTGATTATGCATAAGAGGCACACCGTCCACCACCTTGTTACTCTCGCGAATTTTGAAGAAACGATCCTTAAAACGACGGAATACATTGGTATCTACCTCGAAAAGTTTCTTGGAAACACTGGTCAAGGAGACCCAACCAATTTTTCCAGACAACTTAGTTTGGAAATAAGAAAGAAAGACATGAATACTCTAACGAATATTCAAATGAGAGCATAAAACTTCAAAAGCCAACACCACAGCCCAACTATTGGGGTGGAGCTGTGAAGGGGCGACATTCAAAAAATCTAGCAAAGCACACTGGAAAGAAGAGAAGGGTAGCAAAAGCCTCAAAATCTCGAAGAGGCAACGATACATAAAAAAGAAGGGCGGGGCCCTGGGCGCCGCCCTCATGAAAGGAAAATCATCTTCCTTGCAAGCCTCGACAATCAGCTTACGAGAATATTCAGGAGCGGACAGAGGGATTTGTCTACACATAGCATTGACACTTGCAGGAGTAGTGAGAAAAGACATATATTTTAAAATTTCCTCTCTCACCCATTCAAACCCAGCCATGGCAGTAGCATGAGTAGGTGATCCTGCACTACGACTACGACGTACAGGAGGAGAGGTCATCGAACTCCTTACATTGGGATTTTCCCCTCTTTCAAAAACAGAAGAAGGAGGAAGAACAGTAAGTGGTAAGGGTTCACTAACCCTAGGAGCAGCAGAAGTCTGTGCTGGTTGAGTGGGGCGAAAAGTCCCTTCGCCAATCTGACGGGAGCGAGTCCTTCGCCTAGAAGAAAGGGACCCTTCAGAAGTTCCTCCATGGACATCCTCCTCAGAAGAGTGTCCAATGGAGATCACATCACACATAATGCGCTGCTCAACAGAGCCATCGGAGTCACTACCTCCCATACCCAAGGCAGAATCTAAAATAGGCGACTCAGACATTTTCAGAAAAAAGGAAGTTTCACAGTTTGGGAAGAAGAAAATTGAAGAAGAAGTTCGGAGAACAAGGATGCAGGTGGAGATGGCAATGGCAGAATCACTGCTATTTAAAGCAAAGGGAAGCCCGACGATTATTTGGACAGGAGAACGAAACGTCCCCTAGAAGCACGCGTCGTGACTGAACCGTTACTACCTCCACTACCGCACGATCCCAATAAAATGTGGTCTCTCCTGGAGTGGCACGTGGACGTGAGTAAAGAGCGTGGGCGGCACACGACTGCCAATATTTATGAGTGGACTGAGCACGTTTTCAAAAATCACATCAGACGGTCATAAATTGGCAGAAAATCATCATCCACGTCTCATCTATCTGCCCAAGTCAGGCTTATCCAATAAAGTCAAAAAGATCATATTGAAAAGTCCAAGCTTTTTCTCCATAGACTTTATTGTCCACATACAAGCTCATAAATCCAAAATAAAAAATCAAAGTTTTGGTCGACCTTTGAAGACATCAACCTCAACACTTCATGTCCACTCTCGAGGGCTGACAGTTTTACTATGACACCGAACACATTACTTTCACGCTCTTTCCTTCGCCCATAAATTGGCTCGGAGGCTGGGGGGCTTATGTACAATCCAAAATAGTAAAATGACACGTGGCCACCTCATAAATGTCAATGTACACGTGGCTACCCTCCATGTCAGCATTGCCTCATTAATAGGCACTTATTCAGCCTCCAGGTGCCAGTCCGGACACAATGTCCGGGTTCCTTGTCAACACCGCTACAGGAGCACGGATGTTGACCCTCTACAAAAGCACGGTCATCAGTAATATTCTCTTTCCTCGTTAACTGCCTATCTATATGCAAGGATATTCAAATAGGTGTAACCACCTTATCTTATCATATCTCAACAAGTTATCTACTAATTGTTACTTATCTACAAGTAATAATATATCAATAAGGTACACATTATCTCTTATTCAAATTAAGATAATTGCCTGCTATTATCTGTTGTTACTATTATCTTCTCAACAGGCTATCTATAAGCAATGGCCCAAGGCCCACTCCATGCTATAAATACAACCCTCCAAGTTCTCCCTACGGACTCCACACTCCATCCACACTTAACACACATTCATTGTACTCATTCGGTATTCACACAGAATACCTCTCTTTCTCATATACACTTGAATGCATTACTCAAGTCTCTCACTCTCTATACTTTAGGCCGAGTCTTCACACTTGGTCATCCTTACAAATTTAATGTACTTACTTGAGCGTAGAAGTGTTTTTCCTTTGTTTTGCAGGTCTCTCCTCTGAGCAAAGCCTACCCTTACTCCGGCGCCACAGAATTTGGAGTCCACCAAGGCCACATCATGCCCACACATGAAATTTCCAAATTTTGGTAAGAACAGTTTTGAAAGATACGATCTTTTGAAAATCTTCCGCTGTCATAATTTTTGAAAAAAAAATTTAAAACTCTGAGATAAAACCAATTCACCCCCCTCTTGATTATTTGCATAAGTGTTCATTATATTTTCACCCTTTATTATTTGTAAAGGTGTTGTCATGAAATTAGTCGCGAACAACCTGCAAATAAGCCGCTTTTAAAAATTGTGTTTCAGGTATCATTCAATAACCTATTGACTAAAGCAACAGTTTCCAATCTAAAAAGTTGTTATTTATCTAATTGCATCCTTGTATATAAAAGAGACACTCACTATTTTAACCTTATAAATTTAGTTGCTTATTTTCTTTTTTTTTGTTTGTTTCACATATTGAAATGTTACACTCACAGACTTTTTTCTTTTAAACTTGCTGGTATAACAAAGGATAAGAGAGGACTTGTATAAGGGGCCTAACTATAGGTATCTTGAGAGACTGAGACCAATTTTCTTATGTGTACTGTTTATTATTGGAATCTTAGCGCTGATGTGCTAAATTGTGGGTAGCCTTAAGAATTTCTTAAACAATTAATTTTATTTATATCATTCCTAAATAGGAGTGGAGGCTTGGTCATTTGAACAGAATTTGGGGGAAGCTATATTTGTTCATGCTGGTTGCCCTTTCCAAGCAAGGAATGTCCGGCCAGGTGAGTTCATTTACCTAAGGAGTTCACTTCATATACTAATTACTGAATTGATGGCTATCATAGTTTTATATCTGTTATCCACACAAAGGAATTTTGATTTGATAGTGTCTACCATTATTAATATAATCTCTTTTGTTTTTATCAATATTTAATGTACTGAGTTACTGAGGTCTTATTCTAGAGTTGATAGTAACATAACTCAATTGATTTGAATTATATGGTAAACAATTTTATTGCTTCATTGTTTGTTTTGTACTTGAGTTGATTTATGACAAAACATTATGACATTGATTGATCCATGTAACTAAATGCCTACTTTGTTATTTTTGTGGATTTTTGCTGTATTTTTTGATACTTGAGTGAAAGAAACATTCCTATCTATTATTATCTAACTATCTAAAGTTAAATTGTGAATTTCCTTTTGATCTTATTAGAAACCAAATGATAGAGTGATAGTTGGTTTTGGTCTGTTGTTAATCTATCGATTATATTGAATTTGAGTCCTTTCCTAGCATATTTTTTGTTTTGTGTGGACCCCTCCTTTCCAAAGTTAATGTTAGCACCCCATCCATCAATTGGAAGAACTCTAATAGCAGGTTAAGACTTAAGACCCTGTGCTGCTAGGATGATGCTGTGTAGTGGCAGTTCTATTTGGTTTGTCAGGAGCTGGGATATTTCTTAAAGCAATTACACTGATGTTCCTAACATTTTATATAGAAAAATAGAAATAACCCCAAGACATGAACATGAACACAGCCCCTGGAATGCTCCAGCAAGCAATGACATGAACACAGTCCCTGGAATCATGTAAGTCTGCATGAACACACCCCACCAAGACTTGTGCAGTGTAGTCACTTGTATAGCTCTCAAGGTTATCCCTACAAAAGTAAATGAAAGATAGATAAAGCATTGCACAATTTATATTGTCATTTGTCAACTTCCTAGATCAACTACATTCCATATAGTCTCTTTTATTCTCCATTTAACCACCCCATGATGAGTAGCATTTATTTGATACAAAACACATGCCTTGTGTAGTGTGTACTATTACCCAATAGGAAGCAAGTCAAACACAACAAAAGGGTGACACTGAAACAGTTCACAAGGCTCTCATATGGTGGAGTTGTTAAGAGTAGATGGCTCCAAGTCACAAGGCAAAAACCATACCTTTGCACCAAGGCTCATATTCCCAAGTCAAACACAATAGAACTGTAAAAACACATATCGCTTGATCTTAGTCACAGTCGCACTAAGAGTTTGTTGGGAAATAATGTTAACTTAATCTAAATATGTTGATGTAATGTTCTATTATTACCATAGTGATTAGTTTTTTTTTCTTTTTCTTCTTTAACTGTTTATTTTCTTTTTATTATTTTACTCTTTAACTTGCCTTATTCATTAGTTCTTAATCAATTTGGGTTGTGGTTATCAAGTTCTACAATCAAAGCTTATATTCTAAACATGCATCTGAACGTGAGGCTTAAATATCATAAATACAAATATTTTAGTTATGATAGATATAAAAAATAAAATTAAATTTATAAAAATGTAGTGAAGCGGAGTGAAGCGACCCGTGCGTATGCGCACGGGTAAAAAAACTAGTATATATATATAACCAAAAGGTAATATGATTTAAAAGCTTATTTTCACCCACTTAAGTGTTTGTTGAGAAACAATGTAGAACCTCAAGGTCAAAATCTCTCTGACCAAATTGGAAACTAATCCCATTACTTAGTGACATTGTTTAAATTACCTAATGAGAAAATTGGAAGGTCATGTTTGCCTTTTAATTTTATGTCTTTATTTTAGAATAATATAGATTTCCCTTAGGTATTAAAAGTATCTCCTGTTGACATTGTTTAAATTACCTAATGAGAAAATTTTCACGCTTGCTTGCTTTAAGCTTTTCCTTTTCACTTGAGTAATTGCTTGTGTTCAATTATTGGCTACAAGGGAAGGGATAATGGTTTTGCATTTATTACCTTAATTTATTCAACATCATATGCCCTATGCCTTATTGGATCATACTATTATGTGCTACTGCAGAGAGCTGTTACTCTCTTTTAAGAAAGCAACTGGACAAAAACCAGGATAATATTTTACAGGCAAGAGTGACCTGTTCTGGTATTTTTTTTAAGTTGTTTTTGCAAAGGAAGTTAGGGTTGATATGAGAGGCAGTGATTTGGGCATATTACAGTTATCCAAATAGGATAATGAAGGAGTGTCTTTATTATTTATAATGTTGTCCAATATTTACAGGGATGGGGTAAGTGAACGACGGTTCTACCAGGTTTTGTTGTATGAGCTTGATGCCATCCGTAAGGTACTTGGACATATTACAGTTATATTTATTTATATTTACTATGACATTTCCCGATGTTTAAATTCGCAATGTGTAGGCTTATGCATCTTTGGAACCTAGTTACCAACCTACAGTAACATTTGTTGTGGTTAGTGTGAGAAATTGAAGTTGAAAAACTACTAACACATTCTATATATGAAAAACACAAAGAGCTAGCTAGCTAGCAATTTATATATAAATGGCTAGTTAGAATTTCAATATATGTATATACGTATATAAATGGGGGAATTGAAATAGCTAGCTAGGGAGAGAGGGTTTTAGATGGAAGACAACAGCATAAGTTTGCCAGCGTTGAGATGTGGAATTGTGTATAGCTTTCTGGTAGCATAATTTAGGAAGGCATTGAAACAATATAATGTGGTGTGATGCATCCCTTGCTAGCTAGCTATATAGTAATTTGTCCTTTTGGCTAACGTCAATAACTGATAGAAGTGTGTGTGGCTGTTTAGTTCCAATGAAGACCATGCGTGTAGGGGGCACTACTCCCATATTGGTCTTACTCACACTACCCATATCTTCATGTCCTACAGAAGCCAAAATTTTGTTATCTGAGAAACACTCACATATTGATTTTATTGAATATGCAAACACTGTATATTTATTTTGCAGCTATTATTATTAAACTTATCTTGTTGTTAGGATTTTACGGCAAGCGCACCGTGTTATCGTTGCAAGTTACAAAATTTATAAGTTCGTCTCCACAGGGATTTGAGTTTACTTCGGTTAGTTTAAATCTTTACCAGTTTAATAGTTTATGTACAAATGATTTAAGCGAAAGTTCATTTGATGTTTGTATCGTGAGATGCGACGAAGATTAAATTACGGAAATAAATAAATGAGTTCAAGGCAAAGAAAGCGTAGGATTGGATTTCGTCTTTCTTATCTCTTCGATTAATTTTACCTATTCATTATTTTTCTATTCTTATTGACGCACACGTTTAAGTAACCTTAATTCGATTCCTCGCAATTAAAGTCCTAAGAATATTTTACTAAATACCGACCCCTCGGGTATTCAATTAAATACCCTAGCATTAAGATTCTATTCACGTGTTTAATGCGATCAAAACGTTAAGCCCTATTCTTAGCAACGCAACGTGATGAATGAAATTATTCGGTTCAAAACCCTAAATTTACTTTCCAGTCGCCTTTAGGGTTTAAATTCATGAAACTAACGATCACTTAGCGTCAAGCATTAAGCATAGAATAAAATCATCAATAAGAAATAGGATAATGCATAGAAATTAAAAGAGCATAGAGATAAGAAGAGTACATCCAATCCTAGAGAAACTTAAGCGAGCATCAGAAAAACCTCCTCAAGAGAATCGCTGAAGTAGCTTGTCATCGATCCTCTTTTCGGCAGAATCTCCACTACAAAACTCTCTTTCCTCACTTCCCTAACCTTCTACCCTCAACTATGAAGAACCTAAGCCTAAGAATATGAAAGAGGGAGCTGAAATTGATGAAAACAACATGCCATGCTTGGAAAATCCGTGGGGTATTTATAGATGGAGGTCATGTCTGCTTCCACTCGCCCAGGGGGCCAAATCCTTCATGTTTTGCTCGCCTGGGAGAGCTTAAGTTATCTTTTTGGGAAATGTTGCTCGCCTGGGCGACCATATTGGCCTTAGGGAGCTCGCCTGGGCAAGCTTAAAGCTTAGTGTTGAAGAAAACTTTTGGGCTTTGACTGATCTAGGCCTGGATTGCTTCTGAAACTTCCTTGTTTACTTTGCTCACCCCTTCTTGGATTTTTTATGGTTGACACTTCCGGAATCTTCGAACCTATCCAAAACATACCATTAATTTGGACGCATCTTTTCAAAACACAAACTCATAGCTTAACTCCATTCAACTATCATTTGACTAGGTTTCTAGGGTTAATTTGTAGATACAGTTAATCAAAACAATCGGATAAGTGTCATTCTATAAATCTAATTTTACAAAAATATGGCACTTATAACTTGTGCAACCCGCTAAAATATATATTCATGTAATTGAAAACTGTTAAATGATTTTCTGAATTATAAGTGTTTTGATAATTGTTGATAAAAATATATAATGACTTATAGATGAGATATTTGATATTTAAAATTATTTAATTATATATATTATTATTTATTTAATATTTCTTTTAAAAAAAATAAGATTAAAATCGAAAAATAAATTAATCTAATTTTTTATTTAATATTTTTTTTTATTTTAACACAGTGAATCTAAGATGGTTGAAAGATATAACTGTCTTAGAATAGTCACATTCTAATACAATTATATCTAAAAACTGTCTTAGAATCACTGTTTTATTTTTTTATTTTAATACAGTGATTCTAAGACGGTTCTAAGGCATAACCGTCTTAGAATAGTCACATTCTAAGACGGTTATGCCTAAGAACCGTCTTAAAATTTTGTTTTTTTTTAATTATTTTAACACATTGTTCTAAGACAGTTCTAAAGCACAACCGTCTTAGAATAGCCACATTATAAGACGGTTATACCTAAAATTGTCTTAGAATCACTGTTTTGTTTTTTGTTTATTTTAACACAGTTATTCTAATACGGTTTTAAGGTACAATCGTCTTAGAATAGTCACATTCTAAGACAATTTTACCATAGAACCGTCTTAGAATATACGATTTTTTATTTTATTTTTTCAACACCTTCTAAGATGATTCAACGAGGAAACCGTCTTAGAATCGTTTGTTACGAAGACGGTTTAATAACCGTCTTCGAATGTCTTACTTTTAACAATATTGGATACAAAGACAGTTGAAGAATCGTCTTTGTATGGGGTTCAGAACCGTCTTTGAATGACGCTTTTGTGATAGTGAAAAATCAATCTTCCTTCAATAAATTTATGGATCTGTCCCTGATTATGTATAGATTTAATTTTGTATCATATAATATTAATTTTAATACTATTATTAAATATAATATATTTATTAACTTTTATAAATTCAATATATACTTATTGAATGTATGACTTTTAACGAAATTAATTATTCAGGTAATAATTTCTGAATAATTACATGGTAGAAGAGGCAGGGTAAATTTATCTTTTCAATCTTGTTACGTCCAATTGGCAGTTGACACAAGTGCAGTGGCTGCTGTAGACTAAATATTGCGTTTATTTTTCACAAATAAGTATTGTCGCACAACGTGGTTGGATTTTTGTAAAGAGTTGTAACGTTAACGTGGGTTTACGCCTTGCACATGTAACATATGCACGTAGTCCAAAAAATCACATCTGAGTAGAGAGTGTAAGTGGAGGAAAGGACAAAACAAAATCAAGTAAATATAACAATTTATTTATACTATTATTTTGATAAATTATTTACCTAAATTGAAAACTATTTTGGTGAGAGAGCCATTATTGGAGTATGCTGGAGGCTGGGACCAGAACCTGGCTGGCCAAATTCTTAAATTGGGGCCCATCACCTCCTACAAATTATTAATATTGTCTCCTTCCTTTTCTTCGTTTTTCTCTTGGAATTATAGTTTGCATGTAGAGAACACATATATACATTTTCATTTTTAGAGTGAATGATCATGGAAGAATCCTCAGTACAAGAGATCACGTCCCCTCTCCGTAAGCCAGCCTCTGATTTTGATGTCAATATTATTAATTTCTAATATACAAATCTATGGTTAACATTGAAACTGTCTTCTTTTATCGGGATCCTCTATCCGGGAGGTAGTTGTGTTTACAATTTGACCATTCGGACTGAGTTTCATCCCGATAAAAAAAAATTCAATACACATATTATTTTCATTAATTAATTTGTTGTGTTGAACATCTAGTGTCATCTAACAAGGAGGAAGATAAAATTGGAAGCAGTACTAGCCATAGGCAGCAAAATGAAGAGAACTCGCCCATAAAACAAGTGGCCCTAACGGTGCCAACCACCGATGACCCATCTCTTTCCGTTCTGACGTTCCGAATGTGGGTGTTGGGAACCCTATCATGCGTGCTGCTGTCGTTCCTGAACCAGTTCTTCTGGTACCGAATCCAGCCTCTCACCATCACCGCCATCTCGGCGCAGATAGCGGTGGTGCCGGTCGGCCAACTCATGGCCGCAACGATCACCCAGCGCGTGTTCCTCAGAGGAACACGCTGGGAATTCACCCTCAACCCGGGACCCTTCAACGTCAAGGAGCACGTTCTCATCACCATCTTTGCCAACTCCGGCGCCGGCACCGTCTACGCCATCCACGTTGTTACCGCTGTAAAAATCTTTTACCACAAACACATCTCCTTCGTTGTTTCCTTGTTTGTGGTCATCACCACACAGGTTGGTTGGTTATTTTGACTTGCAGTTATAGTTAACCTCACCTAACTAATTTACTTTCCTCTTCAAACAAAAATATCACACCAAAACAATGTGTATTTTTTGGTTAGTTTGCCTCAGTTACCAATAAAAGATAATTCATGTAAGAAAAATAATACTGTTATGATATAAATTTGTACCAATTGAATGGTAGGTATTGGGTTTCGGATGGGCTGGCATATTTAGAAGATACTTGGTGGAGCCAGCGGCAATGTGGTGGCCAGCAAATTTAGTTCAAGTTTCACTCTTCAGGTAATAATTTTAATACTACAGTAGTAACAAATTCATTAACATTTTATTATTCTAATTTACATGGTCAATATGAAGAGAAAATTTATTGAGTACTATGCTGTTCGCTGACAATATCCTAATATGATACCAAAATATCCATACCTACCAATAACATCAATTTAATATATTTACGATTTTTTAGTTTAGCTATATTTATTAGTTGTGATACATCAATAAAGTTTTATATATGTAAAGATAAGGTTGATTATAATATCATTATCACTCCCTTTTATTTACGTCCATATGGAATCACCAAATAATAAGATACTTAATATTAGTAGCAATATGTCATCATTCACTCCTGGCTGTTGCGGCTGGAACAAGTTGTAATAATATCATCGCTTTCGTCCACAACTCTTACAAATTACAATAACCATGGAACGAAACATTGCTATCAACCGGGGCCCAAAAGTACGACACGCGCTTCCTCTCTAATTCTTTAAAATTCTGAAAATATAATCATTTTTTTAAAGTTCAATTATAAATATATTTTTTTTTAATTTTTTAGTATTTATTATTTAATTTATCTATCATCGATCCCAATTAGCTTGAATTAAAGATGTTGATGTTGGTGAAATCAATCTTGTATATCTTACCATAACGTTTAAAAGTATTAAATTTTATAATTGACTCTTTTAAAACCATATCTAGAATTTACTAATTTAGTTCATAGTATAAAAATCTTCATGATGACACTTTATTAAAAAATTAAACCCTTTATTCAACACTAAAATAAAACTTCCACAAATTACTATAAATTAGCTTTAAACAATCCGCTATATATATATATATATAATAATTATACATATGTCTGATCGAATTTTAAAATGCAACTGTAGGAAGGAGAAGAAAAAAAGGTGAGTAATAATATTAATAACTCATTTATTCGTACTACTTACTTCATAATTAAATCATAATACTAAACATTGTTTTATCAGGGCCCTGCACGAGAAGGATGAGCGACCGAAGGGAGGGTTAACGCGATCGCAGTTCTTCGTAATCGCATTTTTGTGCAGCTTCGCCTATTATGTGTTCCCCGGTTACATTTTCCAAATGCTAACCTCCCTCTCTTGGATTTGCTGGTTATATCCCAACAATGTTCTGGCCCAACAACTTGGGTCGGGCCTAAACGGGCTTGGCATCGGAACAATTGGGCTTGACTGGTCCACCATTTCATCCTACCTCGGAAGCCCACTCGCAAGCCCATGGTTTGCCACTGCCAACGTCGCGGTGGGTTTCGTGTTTGTGATGTACGTTCTGACTCCGCTGTGCTATTGGCTCGACGTGTACAACGCCAAAACCTTCCCCATTTTCTCAGACGAACTCTTCACGGAGAAAGGTCAAGTTTATAACATCACAGCCATAATAGACTCCAATTTCCACCTAGACCTTGCGGCTTATGAGAGACAAGGTAGATTGTACCTCAGCACTTTCTTTGCCATGACCTATGGTGTTGGCTTTGCTGCACTTACCGCCACCATTATGCACGTTGCTCTCTTTCACGGAAGGTACGTACGTCTGTACCAATCTCATAAAATAATATATAATTCATTTAAACTTTCATATTGATTTTTAGTTGTTTTTCTTAAAGATAAATTATATTTCTAATCCTTGTACTTTTAGTTAATCTCTATACTTTTTTTTTTAAAAAAAAAGTGTATTTAGTCTCTTACACTAATAGGACTAAATTCACCTATTTTAATACAAAAATTAAAATTAAGTTTGATAGAAAATATACGAGAAAAAATATATTTTACCTTCTTTTTAATGTGTATATATGGTCAGGGATACAATTACATTTGACTAGGTAGCTAGTGCATGAGCGTGTATACACACATGACACATACCTTAAATTGAAAATATATGTATACAGAGAAATATGGGAGCAAAGTAAATCAAGTTTTAAGGAAAAGAGCGTGGACATTCACACGAAGCTTATGCGGAGGTACAAACAAGTGCCTGAATGGTGGTTCGTGTGCATACTCATCGTAACCATTGCAGCCACCGTCTTCACCTGCGAATACTACAACGATCAGCTGCAACTGCCTTGGTGGGGTGTTATCCTCGCATGTGCCATTGCTATATTCTTCACTCTCCCCATTGGAATTATTACTGCAATCACAAATCAGGTCCGTTACATAATTAATAGTAGTAATTGTTTAACTCTTTAAATATTATAATTTTTTGAGGATAAACATCATTTTGTTCCTCAAAGATAGAAAACTTAAAATTGATCTCAGGATGCGCAAATTTAAATACAACAGATTGATCTGCAGACAATTTATCAGAAATTAATTCCTAAATTTTATAATTTAATATTAAATTGATCCTCAAAAATATAATTTATTATCAAATTCATCTTTAAATATTATAAATTAACTAAAAAATGAAATTTTCATAGAGACTAATTTATCATTTTTATACACTTTCAAAATCAAAATGGATATTTATCATTTTTTTATAATAGTAATTGTTTAACTCTTCCAACATTTTTTGAACAATTGCAGAGTCCGGGGTTGAACATAATCACGGAATACATCATAGGGTACATCTACCCGGGATACCCTGTGGCAAACATGTGCTTCAAGGTTTATGGTTACATTAGCATGACGCAGGCCATCACTTTCTTGCAAGACTTCAAACTCGGTCACTACATGAAAATCCCTCCCAGAACCATGTTCATGGCACAGGTTGTGGGAACGCTTGTCGCAGGTTTTGTGTATTTGGGCACTGCGTGGTGGTTAATGGAAACGATCCCAGACATATGCAAAGACACGTCCTCTGTATGGACGTGTCCAAGTGACACAGTGTTCTACGACGCATCGGTTATTTGGGGTTTGATTGGGCCGAGAAGAATATTCGGAGACCTGGGAACGTACGAGAAAGTGAATTGGTTCTTCCTAGGAGGAGCCATTGCTCCATTGCTGGTTTGGTTGGTGGCAAGGTCGTTCCCACAACAAAAGTGGATTAGGCTCATAAACATGCCAGTGTTGATAGGGGCCACGGGAATGATGCCTCCGGCGACGGCGGTGAATTACACGAGCTGGATCATTGTGGGGTTTCTCTCTGGCTTCGTTGTGTTCAGATACAAGCCCGAATGGTGGAAGCGTCACAATTATGTGCTCTCTGGGGCACTTGATGCAGGGCTTGCCTTCATGGGGGTGCTTTTGTATCTATGCCTTGGATTGGAGGACATTAGTCTCAACTGGTGGGGGAATGACCTTGATGGATGTACCTTGGCTCACTGCCCCACGGCCAAAGGAGTTGAGGTTCAAGGTTGTGCCGTTTTCACTTGAACATAGTTGTAAATTAAATAATAATTAGGCTGATCATGAATATGCTAGTTAAGGAATTAAAACTTAAAAGTCAAAAGTCTTTTAAAAAAAATATTATTAATGCATCTAAAGGTGAATTTTTAATAAAAACTTTCTATTACTTCGTCTCTTTAACAACATTTACTATTGAAACTTTTTTAATATATTTTTAATTGGCTTAATTATAAATTTTATAGACTCTACATTCCTCTCTAAAAAGATGCGTACAGACATGGCAACCCTAAGTGGAGAGTGTAAGAAAAACTAAATAATTTGGTCATGCTTATACACAATCAACATAGCCAATTAGATTAAGTGTTGAAAAATTAAGATCATAAATATCTCCCACCATTATTATTCTTGTTTGTTCCGAAGATGATTTGCAGTTATCTGTGATCCAAGTAATCTGTAAACAGTTTATGAGTATCCAAACTAATCTGACGTTTTCCTTAAGGATCTTTCATGCTTTCACTATCATTCACTAGTGGTGTATTCAGATTTTTAAATAGCAAGCTTAGGGACCTTGGCCATAGTGCACATCTCCTTTTATAACCTCTTTCCATCAAAGAGATTATTTTTTGATATGCATAAAACTTGGGCTTAGTTGCTAAAAATAAGGGAAAAGATTATCAACAACTTATTCCTAAGAAGATAAGGGATAAGAAAATAAGAGATAAGATTAGCAACAACTTATTCTTAAAAAGATAAGGTGAGTGGACCACCTTATGTGGTTTTGATTTAGTCAATCAATAGAAAATAAACCAACATTCTCCCATTTGGTCCATATATCTTATCATACACTTTAGTGAGAAATAAAATACATGAATCATGGTGATAGTTCCTCTAATATATACGAGTAGTACCTTTCATGTATTACATTGCATTATATTTCTCAAGCCCATACAACTTAATGAATAAACTCAATGTTTATTTTAGGTCCAAATTTTATTGATGTTTCTTAGAATAAATAATTGTAGATGCGCAAAAACTGAATGAAAAACATCACAATAGAGTTTCTTAATATCATTCTTACAATGAAGATCACATATGGGAACCAAGTCCCATCCTATATACTTGATCCTTAAATTTAAATGGTGGCATGCCTTTAGTTAAAGGATAGACAATCATTAATTCAGTGCTAATGTACTCAACAATCACTATATTATCTTTAGCATGTTCTCTTATGGCTAGATACTTAATGTCGATGTCCTTGCTTCGACTACAACTTTTATTATTCATAGCCATAAAAACAACATATGAATTATCACAGTATATCTTCAATGGCCTAGAAATGGAATCCATAACTCTAAGTCCAAAAATGAAACTCTGTATCCATACACCATGTAAGGTAGCCTTAAAATAAGAAACAAATTCAACCTCTATAGTGGAAGTAGCAGTCAATTAAGGTCTCCCTAATACTTCTCCAAGACACAGCTCCACTAGCTAGCATAAAAATATATCCCAGAGTCAATTTTCTCGAATCAACACAGCCAGTGTAGTCTGAATCTGAGTAGTCAATCACTTCCAAGTTGTCAGTTCGTCTGCATATAAGCATATAGTCCTTAGTTTCCTAAAGATATCTCATCACTTTCTTTGTAACTTTCCAGTGGTCTAAACCTGGGTTACTTTGTTATCTCCTTAACACTCCAACCACAAAAGCAATATCAGGTCTTGTGTAGACCTGAGCATACATAAGGCTTTCAATATCTGAAGCATAAGGAATGTTCTTCATTTGTTCCCGCTCAAGATCATTTTTCGGGCATTGGCTTAAATCAAACCTGTCACCCTTCACAATGGGAGCTACACTTGGTGAACAATCACTCATTCTAAATCTTTCCAAAACTTTGTCAATATAGGTCTCTTGAGACAAACCAAGAACACCTCTTACTCTATCTCTTGATGCCAATAACGTAAGAGGCATGACCCATATCCTTTATATCAAAGTTCTTAGAGAAATTGTTTAACCTCATATAGTAAACCCTTATCATTGGTTGCAAGTAAAATATCATCTACATATAAAATAAGGAAAACAAATTTTGCTACCACTGACCTTATGGTATATACAACGATTCATGACATTTTCTACAAAACCAAATGAAGAAATAACGTCATGAAATTTTAAGTACCACTGACGAGAGGCTTGTTTCATATATAGATTTCTTAAGCTTGCATACCAATTGCTCATCCTCAATAGAGGAGAATCCTTAAAGTTGTTTCATATAAACCTCTTCCTCTATGTGTCCATTGAGAAAAGTTGTTTTCACATCCATTTGTTACAGCTCTAAGTCAAAATGTGCAACTAATGCCAAAATGATGCGAAGAGAATCTTACTTAGATACAGAAGAGAATGTCTCCTTATAGTCGATTCCTTCCTTTTGATTAATCCCTTGGCTACGATTCTTGTTTTATATCTCTCAATGCTGCCTAAATAAGTCTTTCTTAGAAAGACTCATTTACATCCAATGGCTTATGCATCATCAAGCAACTGAACAAGATCCCAGACTCCATTCGATGCCAAAGAATTCATCTCATCTTTCATAGGATCATACCACAAGTTTGATTCTTTAGAACTCATGGCTTGTGAAAACCTTTCAGGATCATTTTCAACTCCAATAGTATAGTCAGATTCCTGTATAAAAACAACAAAATCACTCGGTATCGCTGATTTCTTTATTCTGGTAGATCTCCTTAATGTTGTTTCATTATCTTCTTGAGGAACTTGTTGTTCAATTGGTTGATCAACAATTTCTTCTTGCTCCTCATAAACAACTTGATCTACTAGATTATCAGCAGATTGTGGATCTTGAATGATAGGTTGCACAACACCCGGTTGAGCTGGAAGGGTATTGTTAATAACAACCAATCTAAGATTTGAAGTGGATGGTTGAGTAACTGAATGGTCTTTCTCATAAACAAAATCTCTGGATTGATCGCTCCCACTAATTAAGTCATTCTCAAGAAATTCAATATTTCTTGATTCCACAATCCTTGTACTATGAAATGGACAGTAAAAATTGTATTCCTTAGACCTTTCAACATATCCAATGAAGTATCCACTAATGGTCCTTGGGCCCAGCTTCTTTTCTTGTGGGTTATATATTCTCACTTCAGGCAGGCATCCCCAAATGTATACATGTTACAAACTTGATTTCCAACTCTTAAATTACTCAAATGGTGTCTTTGGGACAACCTTAGTTAGAACTCGATTCAATGTGTACACTGTCGTCTTTAGTGCTTCAGTCCACAATGACTTAGAAAGCTTGGAATTACTAAGCATACTTCTCACCATATCCATTAAGGTTTGGTTTCTTCCTTTTTGCTACACCATTCTGATCCGGAGAACCAGACATAGTGTATTGGGCAACAATCCCATGCTCTTGAAAAAACTTCGCAAATAGACCAGGTGCTTGTCCATTCTCCGTGTATCTACCATAGTATGCATCACCTCTATCGGATTTCACGATCTTAATTTGCTTTCGTCATTGTTTCTCCACTTCATCCTTAAAAACTTTAAAGGCATCTATGTTGGATATAGGGGGAGCATCATGAAGAGTGAAAGACTTTTATTCAAGAAATGTGTTTTGAGCTTTCAACATGCTTGAAGTGCCTTGAAGTTTTGTAATTGATTCAAGTGTAAGAGAAAGGCAATCTAATTGATCATTGCATTGCATTGCATTCATTTATTATTAAGCTTAAATAGTTTTCATTAAAGCATCAAAGGTTTTATCTTTTTGGTTAAGGTTTAAAACTGATTAAAAGGTTTTTGGAAAAATGTTTTTCTTACTGTTTTAATCGATTATTTAATGATACAATCAAGTATTTTTTTTTTCTTCATTCAATCTGGAAAAACCTTCATGAACAAATTAATTTATTACCTACCAAATTAATTGATTATTTGGCCTTTGATTGAAAATAAGCTTCTTTGTTAAATGTTTTAATCGATTACTTACTTAGTGTAATCGATTACATAGTTGAAAGATTATTTTAAGTCTTGCTGTGATAATCGATTACCATTATCAGTAATCGATTACATAGTTCATTTGGAAAAAGCTTACTTTCTGATTTTATCGATTACCAAAATTCGTAATCAATTACACAATTCATTTTGTGAAACAAAGCTTTCTGTCTTAATCGATTATAGCTCGGTTTAATCGATTATTTTGCTCGTTGTTGAAACCCAGAAAGCTTCTTTAACATTTTAATCGATTAAGTGATAATTTAATCGATTACATAAGAATTTTAATCGATTACAGTTAGATACAAATTATGTTATAAATAAGATTGAAGGCTTGACTTATTTTACAACTTGACTACTTCGTATTTCTGAGTATACACAAGCCTACTAAGTCTTTCAAATTGATTTTCTCAGTGTTATTACTTCTTGCTTCATTCAAAACATCAATGGGTCTTTGAATGAATCTTGAGCAAGAAACTTTTCAAGGTTAAGGAAAAGCATGATCTGATTTTTTTGCTATTCAACCTGACTTGGTAATTCATGTGCATTACATTCAATGGATCATCAGGTTGTCTTTCTCCTTAATCTTTGTGTGTAACTTTGTTTTTGAATTTCTGTTATAAATTGCTATTGTAAGTGAGTTCTTCTTGCTTCGTTCTAGAGAAGGGTTCTCTAGCTTAAGAACAAAGTAGTGTTCTTTGGTTCTTGCTCCTTAGAATTCTAATAGGGTTTTAGATTTCTATGTTAGTATATGGATGTCCTAGAGACAATCTTTTCATTAGATTAGGACGTACATGTACTTTTCATATTGTCATGAATAAATTATAAGTGCACTTTATCTTGTTTCATATTCTGTCTCGATATCATTATTAATATATGAGTAACTGGATAAAACCCTTGGAATATAATATGTATCTCTTGAGTATCAGTGATGGGATCACGATCATGAAGATTCAAGGATACCATATGTCTACTCCTAATTTTAAGTTCCTAGTCTAGAGACACTGAGAATAGGGATCAGTGATCTCGGGTAAGACTAACATGGTTTATCTACTTGTATGCAGATACAAGGTAAAGACCTCATGAGCTACAGACATGGAGATGTCTTAGCTAAAGTCGTGGGTGGACCTATAAGGGTATAGCTCGCACTGAACGGACCCACAGAGAGACTCTATGAGGAAATCTCATAGATAGTATCATTAGAGTAGTCTCTTATTATTTGGGCATGTCTTTCCTTAGACCAGAAGTTTTCACCTAGACTGTATTCTAGAAGATATGTTTTGCTTGTATACCTCATCTGCCTGAAACATGGAAACACATAGGTATACCTTTGGGCATGTCCTGAAAGAACACGAGTCTAGGGTGACTAGCTGAAGGAATTCGTCAGATCTCTGTGAGATATTAGGTTATCTGTAAACCGGAGAAATCGGGATGACATTTACGGGACTCGGGAATCTATGCATAGTAAAAGAAATCATGAGATGATCTGCCTTTAGAGTCAGTAAAATTGGAGACTCCCTATTTCTTATTAAAGCTTACCCTAGACCGTAAAGGCAGATACGTTTCCTTACCCTAGGTTTTATGGGAAGATAACCGAGACGAAAGGAAATACATACGGAAACCAAATAGATTTAATAGGATGATCTTGTCATTTACCTAACTAGTTCTGGCAACAAAGCATTGCTAGTGCTCCATGTTGTCACTAAATGGGCAGTGGCCTTGTTGGGCCCAAACTCATTTATGTCAGTAGCTATGTTGGGCCTAATGGGTCACACACTAACACTTTATTGTCATGAAATTATAGCATTAAAGGTTTTGGGCCTAATAATGGTTGTTGGCCCAAGAAGGAGTTTGGATAGCTATCTTAAAGAGAGAGGGGCGCATGAATGGAGTTAATGGGCTTGGATAGTCCAAGACATTATTAATTAATTTAAATAGTTAAATTAATTATCTAATATTTAAATTTGATAATTCAAATTTTGAATTTAAATACTTGAATTTAAATATTTTAAATATGAATTAACTATAGTAGTTAGTTTCATATCAAAAGGAGAAGATGAGAGCTAGATTTGAATTTGAATTCAACTAGCATCTTATCATGATCATGTCCTAGATTTTAGGAAGAAGTTTGAGGGCTGATTAGGGGCGTTATATATGGCTGGATATTTAATTATTATTTGGCAAAATAATTCCCAAGTAATTGACTTGGTCTTAGAAGGATATGATGGGAGGTTGTTGGCAATTTTTGAAATGCAACAACTCCACTTTTTCTTCACGTGTGGGGTGCTCCATAATCAGATTTTTTGGTTAAAAATCTAATCAAACTTTTCTATAAAGTGTGCTCTTGTGATCCTAGTTCTTTAACGAGTTTTTGAAAAGAAAAAACCTATCTACCTTCCTCCCCTTTCATGCGCCCCTTGTGTGAGTTTTGACAGAAAATTCAACCACCAATATCATCTATTGGTGAGTCTCTTCGATAAGAAAAACATTTTGAAATCTAACCTTCTTCCTCTCCATTGGTGCGCCTAGCCTGCCTCCATTGGTGTTTGTTGGTAGCCTTCAAGAAGTGTTCTTGAGTCTTGACAAGGAGTGGTGTGGATCAACATTAGAGGGCTTGTATCTTCAAGCCTATCCTTGATCATCAAGTTTCGAATATAAACAAGGTAATATCTATGTCTTAAAGAATGATTCTTGTGTGGTATGTGTGTTTCCGCTTGAAAAATTTTGTTTTTTTTCTCACATGCCTTCGGCCTTCAAGGCCCTATCTTTCATTCTATTCTTTATCTATTGTTGATAAAGGGGGGGTTGTAAAAGTTTGTAAGAATAGAAATTTATATTAGTGGAACTCTAATCTAGTGTTGATTAGAAGAAACTAGATGTAGCTTCAGTTGTAAAGTGAACCAGTATAAATTGCTTGTGTCTTTGATTTTATTTCTCTATTACTCATCTTGTTCATTGGTCATTGATTCTTTGATTCATATCCATTGTCCAACAAGTTCTATTTTGATCTATTGATTTCTTGGGGCTGAGTTGTTTGATTGAGTAAAAAGATTTCTTGGATTTGAAAGTGATAAAGATCCTTAACTCTGATTTGAATTAATTTTAAAAGACCAAGGTATTTACCAATTCAACCCCCGTCAAGGTTATTGTGAGTATTCCTATTATTTTCAATCTAAAGCTTCATCTTTAGAACGAAGTAAGTAGAGATACATATATCGTGAAGAATCGTCTATGAAGGTGATAACGTATTTCGGACTACTTACATCCATGTCTAAACAACAAATATGTGTATGTATGATTTCTAATAGATTTGAGATTCTCTTTGAAACCTTCTTAGACGTGTTAGTTTGCTTACTCTTAATGCAATCTATACAAATATCAAAATCAACAAAATCCAAAGCACTAAGTACCCCTTCATTTACCAATCTCTTAATTATCTTGATAGTGATGTGTCATAATCTTAGATATCATAACATAGAGGAATCCTCATTCATAATGCATCCTATTGTGCCAACAGAGAGATCAGCACACAAGTAATTGGCGACAGTGGCATCCCTGCAAAGCCTATAGATGGCAAAGGAGGAGAGGTTTCTCATAAGATGTCATTCAATGATAGAGTTCTAGGAAAAGTGAGTGTGCCGAATGAACCAACAAATATGTTGCATGAAGGGTGCATTCACTTACAATATGAAGGAGGGAACTGGTTACTACCGAAGTTTGTTATCAAACACTCAAAATTTGAACAACTATGCAAGCCATGGAAGAAGTGTTTAATCGTGAAATTGCTAGGGAAGAGTGTTGGATTTCTCGCAATGAGGAAAACATTAAAGTATGTTTGGAAACTTGGGGGAGGTTTTGAGTTAATGGATATGTCTCATGGTTGCTATATGGTTATGTTCGACATGGATGTTGACCAAGAGAAGGCCATCAATGGAGGACCGTGGATGATGTTTGATAACTATCTCACGGTTTGTCCATGGACTTTGGATTTGTGGCAACCGAAGAAATGATAGACAAAATTTTGGTGTGAATTCGCTTGCCAAGCCTTAAGATGTTCTATTAAGATGAAAGTGTGCTACTGACCTTGGTGTTAGCCATTGGAACACCCATCAAGGTTGATTTAAACACCTTGAATATGCATAGGCGGAGGTTTCATCTCAATGGAAGCTGGTACAATATTGAATATGAGGGTCTCTATTTCCTGTGCTGTAACTGTGATTGTTATGGCCATGTAACTCGAAATTGTACAAAGATTGAGCCCAAGGTTGTGGAGGATGTTTAGAAGGATGGTGGCTCAACCTCATGGACGGATGACGCTATCCCTAGCACTAAGGAGATCGTAACGGTGCAATATGAAGATTCTACGAAGGTTGAGACACATGGTGAGTGGATGATTATTAAACGGAAAGTATGGAAGAGTGTTTATCACGTGAAAAGCAATATTTGGGGAGACCAATCACGTCAGGCTCATAAAGATCCTATCATTTTTAATGTGGAGATAGTCCACCAAATCCCATCAACATAATTATTGGGAGTTAACCTTTCTGCTTCCAATACCCAATCGCAAGGCCCAAGGCGTGTGGGTAGAAAGAACTAGATAAAGAGAACTAGGTTAGACCAAGGTAATAGTGACATGAAGCTTCACGTTGGTCAACCTGAAATCTCTATTGGAAGACCCACTACACCTCACATGCAGGCTCTGTAGGATAGTATGTCTCCAGCTCTAGCCAAGGACTCGCACATGCCCTCTACGTCAATGGCTTGCCAGAAAGAGCCCCAAGTGGACAATCTCCAAGTTTCCAATGAGTGTTATGCCATGAGCAATGAACTTGGAGACCCTCCAAGTGATGACTACCAAAGGCATGAATGTTTGGATTGGATTGTTTCCAGAGGCTAATTTCAAGATACCAATGATAAAGAGTAGAACTTACATATAAAAGGTGGGGAAGATAAAGAAGATGGTAATGAATAACGCCACAATCCGTGTTGGAACGATAAGTTGAGGAGAAATCAATTTGGATTCAGCCAAGAACCAAGAAGAGGCTAAGCTCTCAATTCAAACAAATGCTTAATTTTATTCATTCAAAAGTTATTCAGAAATAGCAATGTCTAAGTACTTATAAAGTTAAGCCTCTAATAAAACCTAAAAATGCATAGTTTGGGTCTATTTAAGTGCACAATGAGACCCATTACACAAATAAGAAATTACTAAATTACGACAATACAAAAATTACGAAAACTAGAAAAATTACGAAAGCTACGAAAGGAATTGTGCTAAGTGTGATATTCGCGCTAAGCGAGCTCTCCTACAATCTTCAAGGTGCTCTAAAGCTCTTTATGTCTTCCTCCATCCTTGCACTTCTTAAATAGTCCAGCATAATTCTCTTGGTCATCTCTTTTTGTAGAAGCTTAGTTTTGGAAATTGTCATTGGAACCTTCAATTCATGGAGTGCTTCTATAACTTCATGCTCTTTGGATAGTCCTCTATCACCAGGACAGTCCATGCAACTGATGATGGCAGAGCCTCCCCTGGCTCAAGTCTCACCCAAACAAGATGACACACATATGAACTCCTAATTCAAAGTTTTGCCTTTTCTCCTTAGTGTATGTTTATGGAAGTCTTCAAAGAGTTTAACATTGTACCATGGAATATATGATATGCAGTTAATCCTAAAGGTCACAGATGCATTCATGAGTCCATGTGACTCCACCAGCATGTTTTGGGAATCTTTTGGGTATGAAGTTCGTCATTTGGTAGAAGCTTTTGGACATGCGGTAGGTTTTGGCCCTTTCTCAACAGGATTTTCATACCACAAAAGTTTACTTCTATTCACAAGCTATCTCTTTCACTGTAACGAAGGGAAATAGGAAGTGGTGTTGGTTAGCGGTATATGCAAGTTCGCAACAAACAACAAGGATCTAGCTGTAGGACCATCTCACGTCTATCCAAGGGAATATTCTCTATCCTTGGCTCTTGGTAGGTGATTTCAATGAGATCACTAAAGCCACAGAAGTGAGAGGAGGCCAGTTTTCCTATCAAAAAGTGGCTTTGATGTTGGATATGATTGATAATTGTCATCTTCTTGATCTGGGAGTTGTTGGCTTGTGTTACACCTGGTATGAATCATAAGAAATTTGGCTAAAAATCTAGATAGAGTTCTTGTGGATCAGTCTTGGAGATTAGCCTTTCCAAAGGCCTTTGCAGAAAACCTTTATAGAGTCTACTCCGACCATTACTCAATTCTTATTTGTTGTAGTAGCATTAAGGCAGTGGGAGGTGACCGACCTTTTAGATTTCAAGCTGTGCTCTGGTGCACTCATAACCAGTTTGAAAACATTATTAGGAATTCTTGGGCAAAGAGCTCTCCTAATGTGTCAAAAGGGTTGAAGGAAGTCCACAATAGTGCCTTGGAGTTCAACAAGAAGGTGTTTGGCAAAATCTTCAAAAGGAAGAAACATGTGGAAGCCTGTCTTCGTGGTGTGCAAATGTCTCTTGAGGAGGCAAATTCTAAAAACCTCATTCACCTTGAGAAAGATCTCCATAAAAAGCTAAATGATATCCTCATTCAAGAAGAATTCCTCTGGTTCCAAAAGTCCCGGGAGAAGTAGGTTAGGTTTGGGTATAGAAACTCCCATTTCTTTCATATTCAAATGATTGTTCGAAGAAAAAGAAATTCAATTCATGGATTGTTCTTGGAAGACGACACTTGGAATACTAACCCTAAAACCCTCATGCAAGAATCCCACAAGTACTTTCAGAATCTTTTCTCTGATAATTCTTTAGTTCCTCTTGCTCCCATGTAGTGTGGCAATTTTCCCTAGATACCTGAGGAATCTTGTCATGCCTTCCTGGCCCTGGTGACGAAAAATGAAGTCAGAAAAGCAGTGATGCCAGATGAAGTCCCTCAAGGCTCCTAGCCCAAATGGATTCCAACCATTCTTCTTTAAGCAATATTGGTCGATAGTGGGGGATGACTGGCAGCGTATGGTTCGCATGGCATTTCAGGTTGGATTTGCGAATCCTAGCCTTCTTCAAACTATTATTGTCCTGATTCCAAAGGTGGATCACCCCTCTCGCCTTAAGGAATTCTGACCTATTAGTCTTTGAAATGTGGCATATAAGGTGATCACTAAGGTGCTTGTATGTCATCTTCGTCCTTACCTGAATAAGCTTATTGGACCCTTCCAGAGTAGTTTCATATCGGGAAGAGGTACACTAGAGAAGCCTAAAGCTAAGAAAGGGCTCATGGCCATAAAGGTGGACCTAGAAAAAGCCTATGACCAAGTTAATTGGGATTATCTTAAAGCTACTCTTGTTGATTTTGGCTTCTCTATTATCACACTAACCTCATTATGTGGGGAGTGCAAGGTTCATCCCTTTCGATGCTTTGGAATGGCTCAAGGTTGGATGCGTTTATGCTAAACAAAGGCCTCTGATAAGGAGATCCATTAGTCCCCTATCTATTTGTCATGTGCATGGAGAGATTGACGCTTTTTATCCAGAATTAGCTTAATACAAGTGAATGGATCCTTATTGCCTTATCTTGCAATGGCCCTACTTTATCTCATCTTCTCTTCGCAGGATGATGTTCTCCTGTTCTGTGGGGCCTCGAGTGACCAAGCGAGAGTTATAAATGTGGTTTTGCATGAATTTTGTGGCATCTCTGACCTCAAAGTGAACCAAGACAACTCTATGTTCACTTGCTTGTGTGAAGTCCCTTAATGGATTCAAAATGAGATGTCTAATATCCTGGGGATTAGGTGCACTAATCACTTAGGGAAGTGCTTGGGATTTAAACTTCTGACTGACCAGGTGATCAAATCCAATTTTGATGATGTCGTGTAAAAGGTGCAATCTAGATTGGCTTCCTGGAAAAGTAAGTTGTTAAATAAGGCGGGTCTTGTATACCTCACAAATTCGGTCTTGGCTTCCACCCCAATCTACCCTGTGCTAGCTTTGTGGTTTCCTCACTCGATGTGTACTAAACTAGACCAGTGCAATAAGGCTATGATTTGGTCTACCAAAACTAGAACTAGAAGTATTGGGTGAGGATATTGAGTGTTAAATACTTATGAGAATACACAATTTTGACTATAGTGAAGCCAAGGGCGTCTTATCTGTGGTAAAGTGTTATTAGGGCAAGCGATGCCCTCCTTGATTGTTTTAGCCTGCGGCTTGGTGATGGGCAGTCTTCATTTTGGTATTCCAATTGGATAGGGGATGGCAAGCTATGTATGAAGATTCCTTACATGCATATGTTGATTCAAATTTTAATGTAGATGATTTCTGGTTGGATGGCTCTTGGAACCTGAATCACCTGCGGAACCTCCACCTTGCGAGTAGTGTGTGTTGTACTGAGCAGATTGTTGTTCCCTCAAACCTAGTAGGGAGGGACATAATTTGATGGAAAAGGCCATAATTCAGGTGTCTATTCATCAAAATCGAGCTACAATTTGAATTTTGAAATTTGACGACATCCCCCAAGATCCTGCTTGGCATTGTATTTGGCATGCTCCACTTCCAGTAAAGCTAGGTTTCTTCCTATGGCAAGTTTTCCAGAATCATTTGCCCACAAATGCGAAACGTCATACTTGTCATCTTGTTATGTGTACAGCATGTGCGAGATGTTTAGCTCTGGAAGAATCAACATTGCATGTTCTCCAAGATTTCCCTCACTCTTGGGAGCTTTGGTCAAGGACGGGAGTCTATTCTAGTTGGCTCCTTACGTGTGATAGTTCATTGGATTGGATTGATGTTGTTGTCAGGCATAAGGATTCAATTCTTTTGGTTTCAATTTTTTAGTGAGCTTGGCGTTAGAGATCCCATTCGATGTTCGATAAGTAACACTAGTTGATCTCGTATGTTCGTATATTGATTCGGTCTAATTATGAGGATTACACTCATTTTTGTACTAGCAATCCTGGTGCAAGGAATAATCTGCATTGGCGATGTCCCTCTCCTTCCTTGGTTAAAGTTAATGTTGATGTCCTTGGTTAAATTTAATGTTGATGGGAGCTATCAAAAGTCGTGCATAGTGTAACACCCCAAAATTTTAGGAATCACAGTCAATTACTTAAGTAAAATGTTAAATAAAGGCAGTACAGAAGGATTTAAGGGAAAGGACAAAAATACCCCTGGATATTTGGAAAATTACCAAAATACCCTTAGAGTAACAATTACATAGATGCCCTGAACAATTTCAGAAATGACACTTATATCCCTAGGGTAAAAATGACAATTTTGCCCTGGACAATTTTGGAAATGACCAACATATCCTTAGATATTCTAGTAAGATATTTTGGGGAAAAAGACATGAATACCCTTGAACAAATTGGATAATTAACATCATGTTCAGAGGGTGGCAAATGACCAAAATGCCCCTAGGTCAAAACTGACCAAAATGACTTTAGAAATTTATGTGAACCTTGGTATTGGATAAAATACTCTTAGACAACAAAGTATCAGCAAGGTTGGAGGCAGAGAACTCCAAAATAGAATTTCTACTAATTTTGGAAGATAGGTTGAAAAGAACTTGATCTAGACTATTCCAGACATCAGAAAATTATAAGAAAATAATGGATGTGAACTATGGATTTTTCTCTTAATTATGGGAGGAATAGGTTTCCTAAATAAGTTAGTTTAGTAATTTTAATAATTAAAGACAATATGGACCAATAAGAATTTAGAATTTAGCTATAATGGATAATAAAAGGAAAGTTTGTTATCCAAGATCAAGCTTTGGCCGTATGATGCAAGATCAATGGAGAAAACTTTAAGAAACTTCAAGAATGGACACATAGAAGGTAGAAAAACACTAGCCAATGAGGTAAAACCTAGTGGAAAGCCAAGCAATGATGGCTTAAGGAGATTTTTGTTGAAGAAAATTTCCTCTTGACTCCTTTGGATACGGACGAAGTTATAGGCATTATTTCCAAAATCCCAACGGTCAAAACTTAGATATGTGAGATAGGAGTATACCCTTAAAATTTTAAGAAGATCCAACGGTTAACGAACTCAGAATTATTATTTTACAGAAACGGATTTTTAAGAAAGAAGCAAAACACAAAAATCTTTAAATGATTGGTTACTACATGGAAGAAAAAGTGGTAAAACTTTCCTAAAAGCTGGCCATCCCACGTGTATAACACTAGAGAAAATGAGAATTATTGAGAAGAATCAAGAAACTAAGACAAATGGAAGGTGGAAATTGAATGGCCAATAAGGAGGAAACATGTGGAAAATGAGTAATAATAGTTAGGAAGATATTTGCTCTCATAAAGGACTAGGAACCAAAATAAGCTCAGCCAAAGGGGGGAGGGATACGTGCAATTGAGAAAGAAAAAGGAGAAGAATGTAGAATAAGCTACTTGGAGGCAAAGGAAAGGCTAGCCAATAGGAAAGAACCAAGTAGACAGCTAGTAGGATATTTTGTAACAAAAATCAAAGCCAACAAGTCTATAAAAGGAAGCAAAACCGAAACTATAGGCTGGTTAGGGAGAAGTATACGTACAACATCCATTATTAAACTACTTCTCTTTCATTTTACCCTTCACCTAGAACAAAGGAAAATAAAAGCCTATACCTTGGAACCTCACGTGAAGCATAAGGAACCTTAAGAGCAAGGATCATTCAACTAAGGAAAAGTTGTCCAAAAACTTAAGGAAGGCAAAGGTATGGGGAGTTTATGATGAGCTTAGTTTGAGTATTAATCCTTGTTTAATTATGTATCCTAGATGTTTGATGAAAGTTCTCAAAGAATTAAGGATAGTTAGATACATGATTAATTGACAAAATAACTTGGTTTAAATTAAGGAATGAATATTGAATAATTAAGTTGAATCCAATTTAACAAAGGAAATTTAAAAGTAATCAAACATAAGAGGTAGTAAGGCTATCTTTAAAGAGAATAGTTGTTTAAAATTTATTTAATAGAATATGATGTTATACCTTGATGTTGGCCGAATTTCTTTTGTGTTTCTTTAAGTATCTATATATCTTTAAGTTATATATCTTGATACAAGTATTCTTTAAGTGCTTAAACTTGTTTATTTATGATAAGATTATGTTGGAAATAAGCTTATTCATTTTGTTGAACTTTATAAAGATTAAGGTTTAGTAGCTTTCTTTAGAGAATTCTATGAATTCAAGCTTACACTCCATGTGTTTGATAGTTTGATTCAATGAATAAAATATGCCTAAGAGTTGTTGGAATCTTTATTTGAATCTTTATTGTTGGATTGGAATTATATTTGCATGATTAAATGAATTATGCTAAAGTTATGTGATTTTTCATGAGTTGTTGAGTAATTCTATATACTTTTAAAAAAATTAACATGTTGCTTGGTGATTTATGATTTTGATGTTGAGAAATAAATTAGATTTTGATGTTGAGAAACAAATTAAGAATTGTGTTATGTTGATGATGGAATAATTGGAATCCTCGTGTTATATGGCGATTATTTTTGGATTCCAAAAAGTTGTGGTGAATTATGGCTGTATACTGAGATTGTAGTGTAAAGTTTTATGTGATGATGGACATAAGCTTTATGTGTTGTTCTAAAAAAACATATGCCATGAGTTGTAATGATGTTTAAAAGACTTGATAAAATGAATCATTCATGCATTTCATACGCATATGCCTGGCGAGGGTTAATCCGTGGAGTTATGCCTGACGGGGGCTAATCCGTGGAGTTGTTTGTCAGATAGCTTAACCGAGTCCATGCATTCAGAGATGTTGAATTGGGGGGTAGTGTGTTTCAGGGAGGACCACACCACCATGATGATCACATAGGTGGAGGTGACATTCCTACGCGCCCCTGCCCTACCCCGACTAAATGGATAGGTGTGCCACTGGGATGGGGCTATCTTGACTGTGGCCATTGATGATGATTTAATAACCTGAGATCTCAGTCATGCATCATATAAAAAGATAAGATGCATTCTATACATCACATGATGAGCTTGTGGAATGGTTATCTGTTGATGAGATATTGTGTGGATGATACGACTTAATTCGTGTGTTGTGTAGATGGGGTAATTTAATCTGTAGGTGAATCCTCAGAGTTGTTATTTTATAAATATTATTATTTACGTATGTATTTTGTTATGTATGTTTTTATTCAAACTTCGTTTGTCATAAATTTACCATGTTTGTGTCTGTGGTTGACACCTGTGATGACCGTAATTCATATGGGCGAGCAGAAAAGCAGTGAAGCTGTGAAGGATTTTGAAGATAAAAGGAAGAAGATGTCTTATAAAGTGTTTTGTATTTATGATGTATAATTTAGACTAAACATTTAATTAGTTGTATAGTATGTGGACTATGGACTGTACTATGGACTGTATAACAATTCAATTTGTATTGATGGGTTGTATTTGTATGAACCGTGGTGAGGGAAAGTCGCTTACGTTACAAATGAATCACAAAATTGAAGTAAGAAGAAAAGAATTTTCGTGAAAAATTTATAACTAAAATCATTCTAATACAAAGCAGGCACAAGATTTTACCTAAAATCAATCAAGCACGAGAGAGTAAAAGAGAGGCGTTACACATAGGTGTTGGTGGTGCAGTTCGTGATCATTCTGGCCTATGAAGGCTAGGATTTGCAATGCAATTTGATGGTGGGAATGCCTTGAAAGCAGAGTTGTTGGCAATTAAAAAGGGTCTTCAACATGCTTGGGAGTTAGGGGAACAACATATTATTTGTTAGTCTGGCTATTGTGATGCTATGAATGCAGTCACAAAGGGAGATGATAGGGGAAGCATTCTACACCTTCATCATGATATTGTGCTTAATATCCAAGGTCTTCATCATCAGGATTGGCAGGTTGACTTTCATGTAAACCAAGAGAGGCAGACTTAGTGGCACATACTCTTGCGAGTTAGGGCTCACCGCTGCACCAAGTACAAGAGTTTGGAGGGATCCCCTTGCTGGGGTCCTAGCCTATTTACAACTTTATTTGGCTATCATGTAACCTTTCTTTTTTTGTCTTTAGTTTCCAAGTCTACCAAAAAAATGTAAATTTTATCACTAAACTTATATTATTTTTTAAATTTTACCATTCTAGTTTTATTTTCGTGAATTTTACCATCCAACTTTCATAGTTTCATGAATTTTATCACTCAAGTTTTTTCTCACAAATTTTACCATCTATTTATTTTTATGTATTTCACCATCTTGTTGGTAATAAAACAATGTAAAAAAGCATTTTTTTTATATTTGTGTACATTGGTTATAGTAACAAATTTACAACTGATGTCAAAAGTCAAAATCATTTATCTTTGGTAAATAGTTTTTGAAACCATCTAGTTTGGTATATAGTTTTACAAAATCACCTAGTTTGGTAAAAAAAAAAAGTTTGTCTGCGGTGGTAAAATGAGAATATTGAAAATTATGATGGTAGAATTTGCAAAAATAAAACTTGGGTGTTAAAATTTGCAAAACAATGAAAGTTGAGTGATAAAATATACAATTAAGCCTTCTTAGTTATTGAAGAATAAGATTTCAAAGGATTTTAAAAGACATTTAAAAAAAAAAGTCTTGTGGTATTCAATTAGGATTTTTAAATGGTATAAATAAGTCTTGTAGTATTCAATTAAGACTTATAAGATTTTTTAAGGAGGGTAACAAAATCCGATAGTATTCAATTAAATTTTTTTATAACTTATAACAAGCCTTTTGGTATTCAAAAATATACAAATTTCGATGGATTTCATCAAACATTTTTAGTATAAAACATCTATCAAACAATCTCATCCAAATCCTTGAGATTTTTTGCTAGTCTTTTTTCTTTCTTTTTCTATTGGTTACTTGACTTTTTTTCTCTCATCACATATACCGTCTTCTCTCTTTAATATTCTTCAAGATGCTTGTGTCATATATGTTTCTCCGATTCTTTTGGAATAAAAAAGGGCAAATATACTCCTCCCTTATGCACTTTTCTATTTTTTTTATAAATTAAATTAATGTTTATCTTATGAGTTAAAGCTAATCATGCTTTTCTTATACTGACTATGTCCATCACATGTTCAACGCAACGTTTTCGTGACTGTCACCCTTAATTTCATTATCCATATAACTTAGTAACCCTCCCACAAATTTTCTACCCTCACCACTCTCTTCTAGTATATGTTTATTATTTGCACCACATTTAAACATGTCATTGAAGTTATCATGAAATAATTGCAATACTTAAAATTTAGAAAACAAATGTATAATTTTAAATCTATTGTTCAAATCCAAAAGTGAAATGAGAAGATGCTATTACAAGAAGGGTTAGTATATGAGGACATAAAGTTAGTGTTATACCCTAATTTTGTTTGAGTACCCAAAAAAAGAAGAAAAGAAAAAAAGAGAGAGAATAGTTTTGTTTTAAAAAAAAGAAGAGTAGTAAAAAAGAAAAGAAAATATAACAGTTAAAAACCAAAAAATAAAGAACAGAAAAAAAAAGAACAAAAAAAAAAGCCAGAAGGTTCATTAGGTAAAAGGCAACAGTAGTATAAAAGCACTAACTATGGGCATAGTGAAAAACAAATTTTACACAAAAGAGGCACGGATCCCAGAGCGCAAGGGAGGACCAATCCGGCAGCCCCATTTGGCATTGCATCAGAGGAAGCAAGGGGGTTGTAATATCTTGAATTTTTTTTTAACATATGTTTAAGCCTGGATTAAGCACGTGATAAGCTTAGGATGAAGCTTATAAATGAGGAGATATTATTAGGCCTTGGAATCCCTTGAAAGGAGGCTTAAACGCTTGAGAAAGAGTGGAAATAGGCTATTCTGGCCTGTGGCGCGACCCACGTGAAGTGTGGCGCGACCCGCGCCAGATGTGCAAAAATGCCAATGCTGTCTGGCCTCCCAAGTGGGTAGCGTGGATGTCCAAGTGAGTAGCGTGGGAAGTGGCCTAGAAATGGCATTTTCTGTCTGTCATCCCAAGTGGGTAGCGTGGGAGTCCACGCGAGTAGCGTGGGAAGTGGCTTAGAAATGGCATTTTCTGTCTGCCAGCCCAAGTGGGTAGCGTGAAGTGCGACGCGAGTCGCGTGGGAACGTCGGCAGAAACGGAATTTAAAGGCCAAAACACGAGAAATGGAGGAAAATTCCATTTCTTCTTCCTCCCCTTAGCCCAACCTCCATTGTTGAAGTCCTTAAGCTTCTTAGGACTTGATTTCTCAGCCTAAACACTTCCCCGTGACCTTAAACCTTGTTTAAACCGATTGAAACGCTAAAAT